>PVIR01010487.1:0-27697 GCA_004026965.1 Petromus typicus | reverse complement strand
GACACATTTTCATGAGGGGTTCCGAGGAAGCTTGCAGAGCAGCAGTGGTCCAAGAAGGCCGGCGGCGCGGTAGACAGGGCAGGTGTGTGTCCCGTCACAGGATGAAGGGCTCCCTGGGGAGGGAAGGAGGGGCCAGCACCGCCGCCAGCCCCGCTGCCCTGGCCTGGTGCCTGCGCTGTCCTGGCGTTGTCCTCCTCTGGCCCCGACCGCCCCTCTCTTCACCACTTCCAGCCGAGCAGCAGTGCACAGGGAGTTCCCTTCTCATCGGCATCCTTAACCGGCCGTGCTGGCCTCACACCTGCCAAGGGAGGAGGGCGAGCCCCTTCGCCGGCCGGGCCACCTTGGCACTTGGGCTGCGTGATGGTCCCTTCCTTTCCCACTTGGTCCTCCTCCCCTTTCTGCTGGATCCTGCCCACCAAGCAAACAGCTGACACTGTCCTTGTATTTACTATTTCTGTGTGGTACTGGGGATCGAACCCAGGGCCCTCACTATGAGCTACATCTCATTCATTCATTCATATTTTGAGACAAGGTCTTCCTAAGTTACCCAGGCAGGGCTGGAACTTGCGACCTTCTGCCTCTGTCCCCTGAGGGCTGGAATTACAGGTGTGTGCACCACGTCCAGCCTGACTCCATCTCAAGAACAAAGCCTGGTCCTTCCGCCCGCTGGAGTCTCCTTTCCTGCCCGACCCGACCCCTTCTGCCGGGCCTCCTTCTCCTTCGACTGCTTCCAGCCACAATCATCGCGCGTCCCCTCCTGATGGCCTCACATCACCCCCTTGTGTCCTAGACCCCGTGTGTCCCTTCCCTCCCGTCAAGTGCTGCCTTCGGTTCCTCCTGCGTTGTGGCTGGGTTCCCAAAGATGGGGCAGTTTCCGCTCCCCTCTTTCTAGGAATCCCACTCTGAGTGCATTTCTTTCCCTAAGCAGGATCCTTCCTGCTCTGGGCCACAGCTGTGAGTCCCAGGGATTCCTCCACCCAGCTGTGGTCAGCGCCAGAGCCCGAGCAGCCGTCTTGACTTCCCCCCTCCCACTGGCAGCCTTTCCTGACCAAGCCTGAGTATTATTATCTTGCAATGTTATTTCATTTTTCAGCTAGACACCTATTTTCCTTATTATCTGTTGGACTGAGAAGAAAGCTCCGTAACCTGTCTAGTGCTGTATGACAGTGCTAAGTGGAAAGGCTTAAGGTTTGCTGATTGAATGTCTGAGTCTTTGTTATATGTAATTTGCCAGGATTAACTTTTGAGTAAAAGGAGAGTTCCAGTAACCGTGATCATCTTTAAAGACTAGCTCCTAAATTCACACCCATGCGGTCTCCTCTCCTGGTTTATGTCTGGATGAAATGCGCTTATCTTTCAAGTGTTCATGAACACTCACGTCCGTCCACGAAGCTCCTCTCAGACATATGAGAGCCGGGGAGTACACTCAGGAGGCTGAGGCAGGAGGATCACCAGGAGTTCAAGGCTGAACTACATCCTGAGACAGTGGCCTAGCCACTTCCTCACCCCTTCCCACGAGAGACAGAGATGGACAGACAGACAGAGAAAGACAGAGAGAGAGAGAGAGAGAGAGAGAGAGAGAGAGAGAGAGAGAGAAAGCAGCTTTTGCCTCAGGACTAAGAATTCTCTTTTGTCCTGTCACACAGCCTAAGAACTGGCTCCACCTCAGCTACTCAGGTGCTCGAGGCCCCTCTATGCCTCACTCCAAGGAGGACTCACTCCACAAAACACCCCAGCTCCGCCTCCACCAAGGTCACGCGGCACAGAGCTCAGGACGGAGCCATTCCGTGGGGACAGCAGAGGGAGGGAAGACAGCAGATGGAGAAGAGCACCTTGCAGGTGCTCCATCCCTGAGGAGAGGGCGGACCCAGGCCCGGTGGGCGACTAGGCCTAAGAGCAGCCCTCAGGGCTCTAGAACTCACTTTGTCATTCTCCGCCATTTTGCTAATTCTACATTTGTAAAACACTCATGCACACTCGTTCACACGTGGGGAAGGAAAGCAGCTTCTAGAGGTGTGAAGAGGGCGGCCGGACGGACGCACGGACCAGGGCAGAGGAAGGGACCCGGGCAGGCGGCTCGGTCTTCACCACGAGACGCTCGGGCTGTGGCGTGTTCCGTCCCGAGGTGTCCTGCTGACTCTAGGTCACTTCCTGCTGTCCTCGGAAGTGCCTTCTGGGGCCCAGGACTGGCCGGCCCACTGCTCCGGCCTGTGGAGATGCGCCAGATGGCTGTGTGGTGCGGCACAGCTCACCTCGTAGCCCGGAAGTGCCCAGGGGTCTGCATGACTTCGCCCCGGAGACTACTCTCAGTATCACTGAAATCTGTAGGACAAAGCACCCTACAACCTGTCCCCCAGCAGCACTGGGTGGGCATGGGCCAAATGACTCGGGCTCTGGATGTGGAGGAGAAAGCACCTCGGGTCACCCTTTGTTGTAGCTGGCAAAGTTTCCAGCCAACTTCTTGGGCTTCATTCCTCCACCGGGAGAGCTGACTAAAGAGAAAATAAAGTCTTCACTGAAAAGGGGGAGAGTGTTCAATGAAATGGTTCGCATGGCAACCGACCGGCCAATGGTGAGCCGGGAGCAACCGACTGGCCAATGGTGAGTCGGGAGCAACCGACTGGCCAATGGTGAGCCGGGAGACTTTCCGCACAGCCTCTTAGGCTCCACACGCGAACTAAATGGAAACACTGGGAGAAAAGAGAGCCACATTGCAAACGCAACCATGCCGGGGCTTGGCTGGGGGAGGCGGGGGGATGGGGGTGGGGGGCTCAGATCGCCTCATCCCTCCGCTGTTGCCAAGCAGCGCTGGCGGCTCGGACAAATCGTAACCCCTCTGAGCAGCTGTGCTCCCGAATCGGACAGTGGGGAAGGGATGCGAACTACAGCATCGAAACCTAAAAATGTATTTTATTTTGAAGTTGTGCTTTGGATTTTCCCCAATCCAACATCTGTTGAGTGACAGTCTTAGGTTCACAAAAAGCATCTCCAAGCATACATACAATATTCCAGTTATCAACACTATTTAAAGAATATACCATTTTACACAAACGTGACATACAAGTCAGACGCCACAACATTGCAATTCCCTGGAAGGTCTAACTTCTCTTCTGAAGGTCAAGTCCATGACGCCAGCCCTGCCCGCGGCCTGTCCCTTCTGAGGCTGGCGCCAGTGCTCCTGTCCTGGGGAGAGACCAGGGTACCCTGAGGAGGTTGGCTGAGACCAGGGTTTCCAGGTTCCAGGCTGCTGGCTGTAACTCCTCTGCTTTCCACCTGGGATGCTGGCGCCCCACCCCGCCTCTTCCCGAGACAGTGGAGTCCGTGCCGGGAAGGGCCCATGGCACGTGGGCGGAGTGGGGCTCCTGGAAGCATCGCGCTGGTTTCGGCAAGTGTGTCTGAAGAGTGATCTCTGCGGCCGGGCGCCAGCTCCTTCCGGCTTTGCGGTGGAAAATCACAGTGTGCCACCTAATTCCAGTGGGCTGCGTGAGCTCCGCCGAGGACCCTCCTCCCGCTGCTCTCGGTCCTCTGGACGGCGCCTTCGTGCAGGTACCAGGAGCACCAGGGGGAGGGTGACCGCCCGGCTCCAGAGCTGGGGCTCAGGGGTGACCCTTCACACGCTGTGCAGGTTACAACACAATCAGCAGAGGGACAGTGACCAAGGGACGGCAACATGAGTCGAGTGCAGGGCTGAAAGGGCGATGAGGCAAGAGCAACAGGACAGGCCCAGGGCGAGGACGTGGCGAAGTTTCGCTTTCATTTTCTCAGCGGAGAGAGTACCGGGGAGGGGAGAGAGCAGGTAAGGGGCCTGGGTTTAGTCAGCTGGGCTAGCAGGAATGGAGTGGGGTTTCATTTCCAAGTAGGAGGCAGATCCTTGAGTCTGAAAGCCTCCTCTTGGCTCAGGACCTAGATAAGACTGTGTCAAGAGGGGGGTGCCAGGCAAAGCCCAAGAGGCCCAAGAATGTGGGTGAGCTCGTCCAGGGTGACTCCCTTTGCTGAGGGGTGCTGGGCTACCCCGGCTTTCGGGTGGGTTCCCTGAGGTGGCAGGCCACCCTTCACAGGGGACTCCCCAGGCTCCTGCTCCTCACAGACTGAGAAACATCCTCAGCTTTTCCTATGTCCAACCAACTTCACATGTTGGTCCAGCAGGATTCCTTCTGGGTCAAAGATAAGACAAGGTTTTCCTAGCAGAATGGCCATGACTACCCCTCTTCAACCACAGAAAGGAGGCCAGCTAATAGCCTAGCTTTCAGATCAGCAAAGGGGGAGAAGAGGGATGAGTTTCAGTTCCTAGTCACGTGGCCGTGTGGGACCTGTGAGCCTGAGATGCCCTGCTGCCTGCGGCAGCCCAGAGCTAGGGCATGGGTGCCAGCTTAGAAACTAGGTTGGAGCTGCAAGGGCATCATCTGCATTTTGGAGAGAAACCAGGAGAAAGGCCCAAGGAAGCCCAACCGGGCAGCGTCCAGCTCTCTTTAGATTCTGGTCTTGGGAAGACTTGGAGCCTCTGGCTCAGGCTCCTGAGCTGTCCCTGTCTGGATGAATGGAGACTGGCTGTCAGGGCCGTGCCTCTCTTTCACTAGGACTAAGTCCCTGTTAGTCCCTGCGAAGAGACTTTATAAAACAACCAACCCAAGGGGTGAACTTGAAATAATTTTTCATTTGGGGACAATTTTCTTATTTGCAAAGTAGAATTTAACTTAATAGGATAATGAATTTTATGTTTTAAGTGCCCCAAAAATAGGAGGAGAAAAGACCCATTTCTTACCTTTTTCAAACCTGCCACAAACACAATAAAACTTTAAGACTCTTTACTCTAAAAGGAATCAGCTATAAAACTGTCTTATATAGGAAAATGCCTTAAGTGGAAAATGGTCCATTGGAGACAAAGATAGGAACGGGAAATGTCTATACATTCAGAAAATCTTGAAAAGCTCCTAGTGAGATCGGGTTGTACTTCTACAGGGATGGAGGAGGGCAAAAGCAAATACCAGAGACCAACTCACAGCGACGGGAAGAGAGAGGGAAGCCCCGGCCCCGCACAGAGCGGAGATCAGCCCGTCCTGCCACAGCAGCCATGAGGCTCCGACGGCTGGGGGGTCCTGCCGCCCAGACAGAACAGCTGGTGACAGAAAGCGGCCCTGGTGGCTCCTGTATGAACTGCCACAGTCATTTACAGAGAGACTGGTTGATGACCGGGAGGGTACACATGCCAGAAACTAGGAAAACGTGTGTGTGTGTGTGTGTGTGTGTGTGTGTAAAACGAAGAATGCACTATATATGATTCTCCATAATCAGATCTGGCTAAAGCCAGATGTCACGGAGAGCTGGAAGCAGGGGCCAACCTCGTGGTCGAGGCCTCCCCTGTAGCCAGAGGGGACTGAGCCTCGAGCCCGTGTCCTCAGGGCCTACCTTGCCAGATTTCACAGGACCCATAATAAGAACTCTGTCTCTGGCTGAGCCAGGAAGGATATTACCGCGGTTGGCTGGATTACAATGACCGGGGAAGCGGAGGGCAGTGGGAAGGAAGGGAAAGGCGGTAACAAGGGCTTCATTCTCAAGGTTCTGGGTGACAGGGCTAACTGCAAGAACAACTTAAGATTCTAATTTTCAGCCGAAGTCCCCAAGCTAGTTAAATAGGAAGATTTTAATAACAGTCAGTCCCTACAGTCCCCTTGTCTAGAACAATTAAATTACACCCCTCAGACAGTACAAGACTTGTCAGTGGACTGTGGGGAAGCTGATGAGTTGACACCAGGGCTAGTGGCATTCGTTTTGGGGAAGACAGTGGGCTTGGGTCGCGTGGCTGGGGGCTTGACCGGGGCAGCCATCTTGACAGACTTGACAGGCCGGAAGGCACAGGCCATGTCCCCGGCGGTGCTGGCGCTGCGCTGGAAGGCAGGCTCGGGGTCCTTGAGGAGCTGGGTGTGCAGGGGGCTGGAGGGCTCCGAGGTGGGGGCTGCCCCTGGGGAGGTCTTGAGGGGCTCCAGGGTGTCTAGGACCACGTCAGGGGTGTGCTTGACACTGCTCTGCCGCTCCAGCTCCCGCAGCTCGTTCAGGGCAGAGTTCATCGTCGCCTCGATGTCCTGCACAACAGGAAGGAGGAGACGAGGTGAACGAGGGCGCCAGTCCCCAGGGAGCCTATTTCAGCGAGACAGGCCGGGGCGTGAAGACACCAACTAGAAGAGGTCTGGATTATTTCATGTGGCCAAAGCCAAACAGGCACACAGGAGTGCTTGGAATGCAGGGAAAGGGGGACAGAGTGATTTTCACTTTCAAGAATATTTTTCTCGTAATTGAGCTGGTGGTTGAACTTATTCTGACTCAAGTCTTTGCATTTCAGAGAGAGGCACTGAAATACTGAGGGATGAGTTACGTTTAGTGCAGTAAACGTTAGTTACATTTAGGGCAGGACAAAGGTGGAGCTCAGGAGCTGCCCAGAGGATCGGCACTTGCTATTGGAGTCTATTTCTGTCAAAATGTGCTCAACAGTTTTTAAAAAGGGGAAGAGATGGGGCCGGGGATTTGGCTCAGTGGTTCCGGCACCTGTCTTGCAAGCGCAAGGACCCAGGTTTGATCCCTGGTAGCCACATACCACACTGGGTGTGGAGACTCACGCCCAGCAGCAACCAGTACCACATACCACAGTGCCGGGCGTGGTGGCTCACGCCTGTCATCCCAGCACTCGGGAGGCAGAGGCAGGAGGATTGCTGTGATGTGAGTTGGAGGCTGAGCTCAGGACCAGCCTGAACTACAAAAGTGAGACCCTGTCTCAAAAAAAAAGGGGTAGAGATGAAGTATCATTTTTATCTTCTTAAATTTGAAGGCCAAATGTTAAAAGCATCAGTTGGTACTCAGCGTGGGATGTGGCAAGTTCAGGAGCCTGGTGGCTGAACCCTCATTGGGATCCCATCCCCCCTTGTGGGAGCGTCCAGTCAGGACTTCCTCCTACCCACCACCAGGAGAGGGAGGCATAAGATGGCCAGGAGAGGGAGCCAAAGCCCATGCAGGTGAATCACTATCTGCCACTCCGGCAAACACACAGTTACTAGGAAACCGCAGTTCCAGCCCGGGAGGCCTAAGGCAGAAGCAAAGCACCTTTGAATGGCAGCAGCTGCTTCCTAGGGAGAAGTCCCAGCTGCACGAGCTGTCCGAACAAACTTCAGGTGCCCCAACCACCAGGACTCCTCCTTGGAATTAAGCTCACACTCAAAGAAATTCCACTTTGTCTCATCCCTATGACATGCTTAAAACGTGTGTGTGTGCACGTAGGCGTCTGTGACCCTGGGGATGACACCCCAGGGCTCACGAGTGTGCTGGTCAAGGACTCCACCACTGAGCTGCTTCCGCTCAGACCTTTGAGACGCTCAGGAAGAACTTCATCTCCCCCTCAGGCCAGCTCTGCAGCTGGGGTCTGTCCACCACTCCGAGCAGTGCCTGACTGAGGAAGGACCAGGGAGGGTTCCTATGGTGGGAGGCCAACTGCCATCAGGAGCTCAGATGGAGGCACAGGAGAGAAGGCTAGCAAAGCAAGATGTCTCAGGCCAACAGCTGGGCATGGGCCTTGCCAGTCGCACCTTCTAAAGCACAGCCCAGTGAAGCCAACAGAGACCATACCCAGCCTCTATGCCCCCTGGAAGATGGAGTGCAGACAATCTCAACTGGGTTGAGACGTGAGAGGGTCACGGGGAGTCTTGAGTTCCTACCTGGTCTAATGAAAACTATACAGTTGGGAGAGACGTCTGAGAGCACTGAGTGGAGTGGCCCCGGTAGTCGGACTCTGAGAGGTGGGGCTGGATCGCTAGTATTTCACGGAAAACAGAGAGGCATGAGGGTGGTGCAGGCATGGAGCAAAGTGCTTTACATGGGAGCTCCTCTCTGCAGGAGTCTGGGGCTGGGAGTGCTTCCGGCTCTCCAGGTCCCAGCAGCCGGAGGCCTCCAAGCCTCGAAGCATGTCGTGGATGGGTCAGGGGGCCACAAGGCATCTACTTTGGGGCATGGAATGAGGGGTGAACAGAGCCGTCTACAGATGCGGTACACCGGTCATGGATCTCAACACTGGAAGAGCTTCACAGAATCTACCCCCACTTTAAGACCAAACGCGGGCCCCACCCAGATACCCTAACTACTAGCTCTGAAGATCAGCAGCTTTGTGAGTGGCCAGAACACTGGCAGCTTGGTCCACAAACTCCATGCTGTCCACTATCCTGGTGTAAACTGAGCTGGAGAAGAACTGAATCCGATTTCCCCGTGAGGTCAACACTGAGCAGAACCACTGTATGATTCACTTCTCATCCAACTGATTGTGACCAGAATAGTGGAAAGTCACGTTTGTGAACTGAGGCGCCACTGCATCTGAGTAGGAAGGGCCTCTTAGTCTGTCTTTGGGGTCTCGTGGGGTGGGCAGCGCTGGGCACACTGTCTCCACAAGCTCGCCATCCTCTGGGGCCAGGACAGCAGAGCGCACAGAGCACCGTGCTGCCCCAGCCTCTCCACTCAGCAGGAGCCGCACTGAGCGGCGGTGACCAGCAAGGACCCGCGCTGTCAGTACCTGGGCAATGACCTCAGGATCCATGGGCCGGTGGTTATTGAAGCTTTTGGACCTGCCCGCAGTGGCCGTCTTCCGGACCTGTGGACTGTCCAGCCGGCTCTTCAGGGAGGAGTGGCGGCTGATGGAGTTGAGGCTCCCATGCCCGCTGCTGGAGCACTTATCTGCCCCTTCCTTGGGGAGGCTCTGGCTCATGGTGGGCTGGGAGGACGGGCGGCAGCCGGACCCCACCCCTGGGGCGGGCTCAGTCAGGGAGCTGCTCAGTCCGTGGCCTTCGCTTCGAAAGGTTTTCCGGATGCTCCCAGGTTCTGGACGCTTCCTTTGCCTTCAATCACAAATACGAAGGGCAGGGTGTCAGGGAGCCCAGCTCTGAGGGGCCAGGCAGACGTGTCACCCAGGGACCCGGGGCAGGAGAGGCACATGGAGCACCTTCGATCCTGCGTCACTTCTCTTGCGGCCTCCCGGTGCCTGTTCTCTTGCCACCCCCAACCGAGGCAAAGGAGAAGTGGATACTCACTTGTGCGTCCTGGGCACTGAGCTCCAGCATACAAGCTGCTGTCAGAAAAAGGGTCTGAATAAAGGCAAGTTGCTAACGAGAGAGGGATTCCTGGAAGATCACATGCTTTGCATAGAAACCAAAGTCCCAGCAGGGAGGGTCTCACCATCACCACCGGCAAGAGCAGCACTAATGGTCCCAAGTTAGCTTGTCTCTTGGTCTAGCTAGTGACACCGGAACAACTGTGGGCTCTGGTTTATTCTACAGACACCGAAGAGATCCGCTTGGGTGGAAGGACAGCCATACAACTCCGGTGTCACCCAGTGCTGGTGTGACCCTAGCTCTGAGTCAGTTTACTTCGCACCACCGAATGCTCTCAGTGAAACAGCTCCGCAGAACCTTAGTTCTGTGGGTGCAGCCTGCTGAGGAATCACCCCATGCAGTCTAAGGTGCGGAGCCACTCACTCCCCCAGCGGCTGGGCAACTCTGACCGGGAATCTAGGGGCACTAGGCCGTGGTGGGCATGAAGCGGAGGTCAGCCTCAGCGCCGAGGGGCCTCCCGGGAGGTCTGCTCACTGTTGAGGTCCTCCTCATCCTTACAGAAGGGGTCTGGTCCAGGTCCCAGCCCACAGCAGCTGCTCCATGGGGCTGTCCGCTCAGCAGCGCTAGCGCTGGAGTCAGCCATCCTCCCAGCAGAGGAGGGTGTCAGGCCTCTGCAGGACCTGGGTCGAGCCTTCTGCCAAGCTCTGACACCACTCACTGCAACTGCAGGCAGAATGGCCCCTCCCTGGCCCCTCGGGCACCAGCTCCCTCTCCACATGGTCTCTACCTCACTAGATTGTGAGCTCTGACAGCGGGGACCATGTCTTGCTTGGCCCTCGAGAACCAGCACTGGTGCCCCGCATGAGGCCGACGATTAATAAATGTGTGGAAGCAAACTGAAAGGCCACGCCCTGCTGGCGCTCCTCTCTTTCCTGCGTTGGAGGCTGGCTGACTCACAGACCTAGACTGCTGAGAAGGCTCGTTCCTGGAGCAGCTGCAGTCAGCCAGGCCCCAGGCCGGACCCGGGGGAGCGAGGATGAGGAGGGTGCAGCTCCCCACTTCCGGAGCTCACGGGGTGAAGGTGGGGGTGGGGGTGGGGGGTGTCTGGTGCGAGGTGAGTACCAGGAACGAGCTGGGCTGGAATCAGGGAGGGCGCCTGCCAACCCAGGGAACTCAGGAGTGTCGAAAAGGCCTCCCCAGAGTGGTTGGCCCGAGTCCTGGAGGGAGGAGAGGGGCGGGCCAGGTAAGGGAGAGGCTGGCAGCGAGAGAACCAGGCTCTCTGGGCCAAGGGGCTTGCTTGGGAGCGGAAGCAGCAGATTGAAAGGCAGACTCAACCCAAGGGCCAGACAGGCAAGGGCTGCCACCCCTCATTGACTGCCCACGTCCCGGTGGGCCCTGAGGACAGAGGCCTGTCCTCCAAGGGCTCCACCAGGAGGACGCTCTCACCACGCGGGAGCTCAGGGAGACACTGACTTCCTCCGCAATGTTCATCTTTTGACTGCTCAGCTGTCACTCTCCGTAACTCTTTCGCACTGAGCACGGGATGACTGATGCGCGAGGCCTGGGCTCCATCCCCACCACAACAGAGGCCCGCACGAGACTAAGTATCTCTCCCTCCACCAACCCATCTTGGTTTCCGGCTTAATAACTGGCTTGCAAGCTTGAGACTATAGGCTTGTAATTAACACAGACTTGTAAATAAGGAGAAAATGGGCAATTAGCTCAGGGTTACTGTTTATCCTGTTTACCCAGCAGGGCAGTGTGGGGGTGGGGCTGTGGTAGAAAATCCTCAACTTTTTACTGGTCTGAATTAAATTATAGCTATACTGAGTTAGATGAGCTGGATAAACTACTGCATGAGCTCAAGGGTGAAAGAGATGGAAGCAAGGCATGTGTCCCAACCACTCCCCTGCTACCGCTGGGTGGAAAGAAGCCAAGAGATCTGGCAACCTGGTGTAGTTTAAAAACAACAAGCATCTTTTATTCTCCTTCCAGTCTCAGTGTCCAGAGGCTACGTTAACAGGTTTTCAAAGTGCAAATCATTTCGTTCCTCCAAAGCCAGAGGAAACAGAAAGTGTACATCATCTGTAATCCGTATTCATCAGGAGCGCCCTGGGCTTGTCATCCTGCTGGCCCTGGGCCAGGTCTGGGGTCTGGCGGAAAGAGGTCTGTAGGTTTGGGACTCGGTGTCTGGCCCCTTGAGATGACATTAGTTCTCCAATAACCTGAACGCCTCTCGGGGAGGCAGCAGCACGCGGTGGCGCAGGGTCCCTCCAGAGAGTCGCTGGGGTGTGGGTGGAGTTAAGCCCTGGATGTTGCTAACGGCCACAGTGAAAGCTGGGGGGCAGAGGCAAGGGCCTGCCGGGCAGGAGTGGGACTACAGGGGCTGCGCGAGAGCGTAACACGTGGGGCTTAAGCAAGAGGGAAGACGGGGATGGCTTCTCCAGTGTGCAAGGGCAGAGGAAACGAGCACCGATGCCACACACGGAGTGAGAGCTCAGGACAAGGCCTCCCGGGGCGCAGCGGCCTCCTCTCGAGGCAGTGATGCAGGACAAGGGGAGAGACAGACACACAGCACCAGTAAGCCTACCCAGCGAGGCCACGCCTGGTGGGAAGCACACAAGACTGATCTCTGACCAGACGAGGGTCAAGGATGATCCAACGCCACTGGTCGAGTAAGAATCGGAAGAGAGAAGGCACCTCCGAAAAACAGTACAGAACCAACTCGCGTCAAGTGACCGAAGGCCAAGAAGGCTGGGCTGACACACACCGGGCACAGCGGGACACACGAGCAGCCCCGGCCTCAAGTGGCCAGGCGCAGCAAAGAAGGCATGCAGGCTGTGAGGCCCCCTGAGCAGCGTAGGAGGGTGAGGCTGGCGGGAGCCGAGTTGTTCAGGGAGCAGAGAATGAAAAGCAGCGCTTACTTGTTGATGTTTGCAAGATAGATATCGGCTACGTGACCCCCACTGGGACAGCTGGCCCCTGCTCTGGGTGTCACCTTTTCTTCAGGTGGCTCAGAAATGACCTCAATCTCAGACTTGGGGCTGGACCTCTCCACGACACCATCCTCGCTGGGGAGAAGGGCAGACAGGCGGGTGGGGGGAGGGAAAACAACACAAAAAGCAGTGTTAAATCGGCAAGATGGACCCCTGAAGCACACACGCACACATGCTCACGCACACCACTACCCCACATGGCTCTGAGGCAGCAGGCAGCACTTGGTGGGTTTGGCTCTGCAGGTGGGACCCTAGGGGCCTCTGGAGCAACGTTAGATAAAAATAAATAATTCGCTGCATTTTACGGGTCCTCAGCTCCTCGGGACAGCTTGACTAGTGGACACTGGGTCCCAGGGGTCTGCCTTCTACCATGCTGCTTTCCAGGGGTGGGAGGGCTGGGCCACCTCCTGGAGGGGGAGGCAGAGGAAGTCCAGGCTGTGGCCTATGTGCTGAGGTGCAGGTAAGGACACGCAGCTCCACGTGGTTCTGGAGACGCTGGCGTGGAGGCAGGACACGCTGTAATGGCCACACTCTGTCGTAGCGCGTTTAGCCTCGCTTAGGTGTCCGGGCTGGTCCCAGGTCTCTCCACTGCTCTCCTGGCCCCTCTGGCTAGTGAGGACAAAGAAAGCCCCTTCTCCCCTATCATTCCTCTTCTCTCGATCCCACTGTGAAGTCATAATGCTAAGTTGGGGAGGGTCCACCCAGGCACAGACGGATACCAGGTGTGCAAAGGTATGAACACAGGGAGGCCCACAGCGCTGCCACGGTAGGCTGCAGCCTTCAGAATAGGATGGAGCTGGGACAGGGAAGGGCCGTGTGTGTGTGGGGGGGGGGCGGGCTCTGCCTGTCCCGAGGACAGGGCTCCGAGGGTGGGGCTACTACAGCCCATGTGGTGGGGTCCTGGGGACAGTTCAGGCTCCCTTCATCCCCAGACATTCCTTCTTTTCCCCATTGTGCCCTGAGTCAGACTCATTTGGGTTAGATGAACTTGGGTCACTTTCATAGGTGCTTAAGCCAGACTTGTCTATAGGGATGGAAAAGAGCCACCAGCGTCCCAGCGAGGTGGGGTGGACATGGTTGTTTAAAAAGAGAGGACAGAGAAACAAAAATGTCTCCCCAGCCTAGTATTTCCAGAAAGGAAATGTGTGAGGGGAGGAAAAAGCTCACCTCATCACTCCTCAGCTGAGCATGGGGGTGCATGCTGGCTGGCAGGTTTCTAAAACAATGCAGGGCCAGCATGATGGCGCAGGCCTGTCATCTCAGCCCTTGGGAGGCTGAGGCAGGAGACAGCTGAGTTTGAGGCCAGTCTCAACTCCCCAGTGAGCTCCAGGCCAGTGTGAACTACATATAAAGGCAACATCTCAAAAGACCAAAGAGTAAATTCCAAAACAAACGGATGGCAGGGTGATTCAAAGGGAGATCAGAGTGGAAAAATGAAAAACATTCTCCTGAGTTGGGGGCTGCCTTCGGGGAACTGTGAACCTGAGACCGCTTTGGTGCCCTTGGGGGCTGGTCCCCCCTTCTTCCTATAGCTCCCAAGTGAAGTCTCACTCCCACAGGGCAGCCTGGGGCCACCTTTGCAGTGCCAGGCCTACGTACGTGTCTTGGACCACGATGTACTGGTGGGGGATGAGCCCGTCGATGCCATTGTGCCGGCCTTCCCACCAGTCGTCAGAAGCCCGCTGGTACAGCAGCAGCGATGCCCCCTTCTTGAAGGACAGCTCTCGGGCTGTCCGGCCCACGTAGTCAAACTTGGCAATGGCCTCAATGGGCTCGCACTCTGGCAAGGGCAGAGGAAGAAGAAACATGTCAGGGCCGCAGACACGGGAGATGAGGCGGTGAGGTCCATCAGCTGGTGTGGGGGAGGGTCACCTCGTATGAAACACAAACAGGGAGCGCGGTGCCTTCCAGAGAGCCGCCCCCAACAAGCTGCTGTCCTGCCTGTTCACCTCGGGTCCCTTCCTCTCTGCCTCAGGAGACTAGTACGGTCCTGCTGTCTCTGGAATCCCCTTCCAGACAGCTCATTATGCGGCTGTCCTGCCTACCATCAAACTCGCTATGCTCTTTTTAAGCATTATTTCTTTTCTGATTATCGAGAAACTCCATTAATTACAGAAAATTTATCATACTGTATTTTAAGTAATTTATTTATGTTATCCATTCTGCTCAACAGAACAGGAGTTCTTAGTCTCTATTAAAAGAAAATAATTGGCCTGGTCAACTGTGGGAAAACCCACGTGGGACAGTGTGAAAAACTACGAGGTGTTTACAAAGGCAATACATTTCTACTGCTGTGTAGGCTCATCTCCCCACACAGTGGGGATAATACCACGCCCTTTTCGTGACCCTGGTAGGAGGAGCCAAAGAACCCCAATGTGCAAGAGTGAGAACAGCGCTATGATATGTGTGTGTGGCTCTCTCCTAGGCTGGGCTAGGTAGCAGGTAGAGATTAGATGGTGCAGAGAAGGCTCCCAGAAAACTAGATCCTGAAGGCCGGATCTGCTGGGAAGTAGAGAAGAAGAAAAAACTGTAAAAACAAGATCAAAGTGAGGCATGGCGGTGCACACCTGTCATCCCAGCACTCTGGGAAGCGGACACAGGTGGGTCACAAGCTGCAGCCCAGCCTTGGCAAGACCTTGTTTCAGAATTAAAAAAATAAAAGGTTCTGGGGTTGTAACTCAGTGTGAAGGCTCTGGGCTCAATCCCTACCACTGCAGAACAAATACAAACCAACAAAACCCAGAAGGGCCAGGCCCAAAAGCGCCGGTGGACAGTATACACCTGAACAGACTGGCAGAGGTCTGGCCACAGGAGGTGACCAGAAAGGTCTCCTCATCTAAGAATCGAAGTCTCTGGGGTGCTTTCTGCAGCCTCAGCATGCCACTTGGCTTTCTGACCCATTTTTTCAATTGTAAAACTGTGCCACTTCACCAGAGACCGAGAGATGGGACAGAGCCCCGATAGCGCTGACACAGGCGGCTCTGGCTCGACACTGAGTTCCCGGGTTCTTCTGCTCCCCTCGTAATATGGCGATGACCACGCTGGTCCTCCCTGCTCAGGATCTACAGCAACAGTTCTCTTTCTTTCCTCCTTTAAAAGCTGGCCCAGGACGTCAGAGTCTATTTGAGGCAAGGGAGGGAGTAGGCAAAGCCTTGGAAACGGTGCCATTGTATTTATCTGTCCAGCAGATTCTGAAGCCCCTTGTCAGCTGCTGAGGCTTCCCAAGACCAGTGACCCGGAAGTGGAGGTGTGGGGCTGTTGGAAGCAGGGAAAATGTGCTGGCTGGATAGATCCTAGACAACAGCGAGCACTTGGCCCTGAACGCACTCCCACGAGCCTGCTCAGCACCCATGTGCCTGACTGCGGAGGGCTGGTTTGTGTGCACAAGTGGTCCCTGCACCCTCCTACCCACCCCGGGCGCTTCTCTGCTCTTCTCTCTCCATTGGTCTCCTTCAGCTGGGCTATGATAAGGGACTCGGCTAGGCAAGGGGCTGTGAGAAAGAACAAGGAGCCCGTGCAAGGTCTAGTCCTTCACCTCCGCTTCAACACAGTGCCTGCTCTATCGGAGGACACCCTCCAAGGAAGGGAGACAGGAGTCCCTCCAGGGACCGCCAGGCAGAGCGTGGTGAGTGCACAAGACACAGCCCACAGGGCAGGAAGCAGGACCGCGTACCATCATCGCTCGTGTGGTGCTCTGTGGCCACATCCTGAGTGGAGTCTTCAGCCGAGGTGGTCTCTCCATGAGGGCTGTCACTGCAACAGAACCAAGAGGACCAGGACGTCAGTGACCGCCCCCAGAGACTTCCTCTCCCCGCAGCCTCCTCCTGGGAGCAGGAGCATCACACCAGCGCTCTGCTCACTACACCTGATGTAAACAAACACATCTGGACTGAGACCTACACGCAGCACGGTCTCCACTGCAGCTCCTGCTACAACACTGCTGGAGATGATTTGGACTTAGACTAGCTGCAGACGAAGGAAAGCCCTGTAGTTGCTACTAGATAAATTCTTTACAGAACACAGGGCAGTTCAACTCCTCCAGGGTTGATCCTCTAGGTGAATTTGTTCCTGGTCCCTGAAGAGGAAGAACAGTAGAGAAGAAGCAAGGGACTGTTCTGTCCAATGCTACTGAACAGAGCACCACTGCATGACCCCATGATCTCTGTCACCTCCTTCCTGCTCACCCAGGCATCCTCATGAGAGAAGACAGTGAGCCGTCCACCTGCTGGGGCTGTGTGCAGAGTTACCAGCACCGTTTTCTAACGTGTGTGGAGTGCTTCCTAAATGGTGCTTCTTTCCCGTCTTTAAATCTCTTTAGGGCTCAGACTGAACCCAGCGCCACAGGCCTGTCAGCCAGGCTCTCTGCCCACTTGGCTGCATCCCAGCCCCTTTCTTCTCACTTGTTTGATGCCTGTGTTGCTTTGGGCTTTAGCTTATGTACTGGGGAGAAAGTGGGAAGTGAGTTACAGAAGTGGCTGGAGGAAGAATCTGCTGCAAGCTGGATTCTGTAAGAGGGCAGGGATGGAAAACTGGCTGAGTTCTTTAAAAAGTTCAGCTTGGTGCGATGTTGCTAGCACCTTCTCAGCAAGCATGAGGTCTTGGGAAGAAGGGGAAGAGGAGGAGAGGAAGAGAAAGAAAAGGAAGAGGATGAAGAGGAGGAGGAAGAAGAAAAAGAGGAAGAAGACAGGGAAGAGGCATAGAAGGGGAAAGGGGGAGGAGGAGGAAAAGGAGGAGGAGGAGGAGGAAGAAGAAACACCTAACAAAAAACAAAACAAAAAACAATTCATCCAAAAGTCATGCAGCGTCTAGACAATGGCCAGGGACTTGGGAGTAGATGAAAGCACTCACTCCTGTAAAAGCAGGGAAAAACCCTCTTCACATTTGAGGTTTTCACCTCCAGCCGTATATGTAACAAGCAGGCCTCCAGACGGTGCCACCAGCCCCACCCTCTCCTCTAACCTCACAGCCCCTCCTTCCACAAGGACAGGTCCTGCAGTCCTAGGAGGGTCTGCAAAGACCAGGTGACGAAGGTCCAAGGAGCTTTCTCCCACTTAGAGCGTTCTCAGAGAGCACCAACAGGCATCGCTCTTTGTCCAAACGTGGGCATAATTCCTTACGTTTTCTGATAGGTTTGGTGACATTCACAGGCTCTCAGGATGCACAGGACAAAGGCTCACCTGTTCGCAGTTCTCAGACGGCAGGGAAACCTGGAGGGCTGGTGTTTGCCATCCAGCCCAGAGTTCCCGCGCCGCTGGGTCTGGCTGGACTGGAGAACCTGCACTGCTAACCAGCCCAACGTGATCTGGGTGCCACGGTCACATGCGGTTCAAAACCTCTGTACTCTGGCAAGCTTTCAAGGTCCCTTCTGGCCTTAACATCTAGACTTCTCTCATTCCACATGCCAGCCCACTCCTGAGGGCCAAAAGGAGCTGCCTCGTGCCCCAGACTGTCCTAGAACACCCAGTTCTGGTTTCTGGGCTGATAAGAGGGGGGAAATGGGTGTGCCTAACCCGAGGGAAGACAGGAGGTTCTCCTGTCTCCCCCCTTCATGCCTTAGCTCACTTCGCAGGCACTTCTTGGGGGTGAGCCTGTCAGTGGATCTCTGCACAACACTGCAGGCCACTCACCTGGCCCGAGGCCCTGGAACCCTCCTAGGCCAGGACTGTGCTCGCTCCCTGACTGATCCTGTGGGATGACAAATGTCATACGCGAAGCAAATGGGCCTCAGGAGAAGAACGGATGAAGCGCTTGGCTCTCGGGGCTGGCAGAAGGGCTCCCTCCGGGCAGCCCTCCATCTGTGGTGCCTGGCTATCTGAGAGCCAAGCAGAGGCAGGCACTGGCGACATGCTTCTAGCCTGTCACGCCTCTCAAGAGGGGAAACCCATGGGGCCGGGGAGTTAGCTCAGTGGTTCCGGCGCCTGTCTTGCAAGCGCAAGGGCCCCGGGTTCGATTCCCCAGTAACCACATAACAATACTGGGTGTGGAGACCCACACCCAGCAGCAGCCAGTACCACATACCACAGTGCCAGGCGTGGTGGCTCACGCCTGTAATCTCAGCACTTGGGAGGCAGAGGCGGGAGGATTGTGATGTGAGTTTGAGGCTGAGCTCAGGGCCAGCCTGAACCACAAAAGCGAAACCCTGTCTCAAAAAACCTAAAAAAAAAAAAAAAAAAAAAAAAAGGGGAAACCCAGTTTCCTGTCATGCACTCAAGGTCTCCTCCCTGCAGCCCAGCAGCCGGTGGGCTGAGACGAACTGACCAACCTCCCCACTCACCACCAGCCACCCGTCAGTGACAGAACCTTTCTCTCCACGCAGCCAGCTGAGGTTGTCCCAGGTTAGACCCAGACCTGGGCTCTGCAGTGCGGCACAGAGGAGCGAACTGTGTCACTGCTACTGGACTCCTCACAGGGTAGACGCCACTCCCGCCACTCCTTTGGGCAGGGAGAAAGCGGCCCATCTGGCCTCTCACTAAGCAGACAGACTCCCCTGGCCTCCCCACCTCGGTGAGTAGCAGCGGGGCTGCCTGAATGGGCTCCAGATGTGGTTCAGATGTTGACTTCAGATGGAACTGACCTGTGCTTTCAGTGGGGCTGAAACACTGCTGAGGGAGAAGGGAGGGCGCAGGGCGGTAAGGACACTGCAGACTGAAGAGAGGCTCAGCTGTCTGTGGGGGTGGGAGTGGGCCCCTGTGAGTCGTGCCATGGCAGGCTGCAGGGTAATGGATGGTGCCATGCACAGGACAAGAGAAGAGGTGGCCTGAAACACTGTCTCCAACTTCTCGGGACTGTGGAGCCTTCCTTGGTAACAGGAAATGTGGTTCTGCGTGTTGGGAAACGCGCCCTATCTGTCCCGTGGAGGGGCTGGCACAGCTGCTCCCAGGGATCCCCTCTGGCTCTGTGAAGCTTGGGCACGAAAAGCCCCGGCCTGGGGATGGGAGCCTGACTCGGGGTACAGCCTGCCCAGCGTGCCCCAGCTGGAGCCGAGTCACCTCTTCACACACTCCTCAGGTCACTCTAAGGTGTCCTCTTGTAAGCTCTGTCAGGAAGTTACGCCTCATAGTCTAAACTCACCCCGGGAAGCAGGGGAGTCCCGGGACCCAGACTGCTTCCCCTCGTGCGCAGCAGCACAGAGGCCGTGTGGACGCTGCTGACCAGTGATCCTTTGTTTCATACACAGCTTTGCAAAGTCTCCGTTCCTGGCGCTTTAGTACTGCAAGTAATGCTGTCACTGTCTTTCGGAATGGCTCCTCCTCTCAGAACTCGTGATAAAGGGTGGCAGCACCACGCACCCTTGCTCCTTACGTAGTCTGAGGGGGGTCTGCCGTGCACCCCAGGCCCTGGCAGGCTGCAGGACCTGGGTGTGTCCCTTTAGAGCTCCCTCAGCCATCTGTCCTCTCACACACGTGTGCACTGGGGGTCCGTCCCCACCTCCAGCCTGAGCCCTTACCAGTAATCCTCCATGCTTCCTCCGCGGCTGTACACAGGGCCCTCTAGCTCCCTGGGGCTGGGGAAGACATTCTCGTGCTGGATGATGATGGTCTTGATGAGCTCGTTCACGTGGGCCTGGCAGGACACCTGGTCGTGGCCCTCGGGCACCGACATCAGCGAGGGCCCGAAGCAGATGGCGAGGTTGTAGGGGTCCATCATGTTCTCTTCACTGAACTGTGATAAGCTGGAGGGGAAGGCAAAGGGGGCAAGCTGGAAAGCTCTCGCATGAATGCCCAGAAAACAGTCACGGGCGGCATTGCCAAGAGTAAAGGCAGAAGGTCCACAAATTGCCACCTGCCTTTTTGGGCACCAGAAAGTAACCTGAAGACAAAAGAGTGACCCTCGATGGTCACTCGGGAGCCTGGGAAGGTACCTGCTTGTCAGTCTGACCGTCCCCTCTCTCCGGCCCCATTCACATCTGCCTTCCCTCTTCTTCCACACGCCCAACCTGGACCTCACCCACCCTTCCCTTGAGAACATGTCACCCCACCAGGCTCAATGGCGCCTGAGTCCAACCCACCAAGGTGCCGGAGCAGACAGGCATGCCCTGGGAATGGCCACTGCAGTATGTACCTTCTTGCACAACAAAACAACCAAGACTTAATTTCAAAATAGCCAAATGATTAGTTTTTGTATCACACCAAGACACTGAATTTCTCAAATGGCTAACAATTGCTTTTCACTTTCATAATATCCTCTTCGATTAATATATTCAGGGTTTACTCAGGAAAAGGTCAATGTGCTGTTCGGACTCTGCGCGTGCCTCCTTGGGATGGAGGCTGACTTCATCCTTGGCTATTTATTTATTCTGGAGCTCCCCTGCTCACCCAGCAGCTGCTCGCCACAGCTCTGACCCTGTCCAAAGATCCAGGGCCTTTACTGGCCATGGTGCCAATAAGGCCTACCGCTGCTGCCCGTGGAGGTCCAGAGCGCTCAGCTGTGGAACTGCGAGCTCTGTGGGCGTGTGGCCTGCCCCGGACACAGCGGGCACTGCCCGAAATGGGCTCAGAGAGATCCAGCCCTTGCAGCTGCTCTTCTGAGCGGGGCAATTTTATTCCTAAGTAAATCAAACTCACTTCCAGACTCGTGTTACAGAGCTGGGTTCCCTCTAACCCAAGTGTTCTCTGCTCGTGTGGAGGTGCCGAGATGCACCTTCGGACCCCGTGGGAGACACTGCAAGACATGAACAATTGCCACAGGGAGAGAAGCAGAGAACAGCTGTTCTCCAGGACCTGGAGTCAAGGGGACAGAGCAGGTTAGAAATCCAGTGGCTGGACTGCTTCCTGGGGCTTCTTAGAGGTTTAATTTTATAATCTTTCTCTGGATGCTTAACTGAAAGGAAGGAGACTTAGGAAAGACCGAGGAGGTTTCTTTCTAAGTCTTCCTGGCCATATGGAAAGGGCAGTGATGACAGCCCTGGTAGTCTCAGCAGGAACAGCTTAAGGCTCAGGTGGAGAATCCCAGGCTGGCCCGGCCCTGATGTCACGGAGAGACAGGAGGCTTCGGCAAGGCCTGGATTCCTTAGCATGGTCCGGTGGGGTCTCTGGGAAACCTGGTGGCCACAGAGGCACAGACTCCAGGCCTCAGTGTGCCCAGGGAGCCCTGTGACAGAGGACGACATGAAGCTTACTGAGGATGGAAATGTTCAACTGATAGGTAGGTAGTGACAAGTGACTGGGTGCGGAGTGGCTGGCTTTACGGGCTGTGGTCTTGGGAACTGGGGTCTGTTTTCTGGCTTCCAATAAGAAGTAGGCCAATGTGCAAGGCCCTGGGTTCAATTCCCAATATACAAAGGAAAAATAAAAGGACCATGATCCTTTTCTTTCTTTCAATTCAAGTGGGAATATTTTAGTTCAGGGGCTGACCAGTGGCTCTTACCCACTGTATCTGAGGAGCATAAAGGTTTCAAGAATTTGTCAATAGCTCCAGGCACAGTGCCTCATCCCTGTAGTTCCAGCTATGTGGGAGGCTGAGGCAGGAGGGCTGCTTGTCTCTGGGAGTTTGGAGCAGGCCTGAGAAACAGTGAGTTTCTGTCTCAAACAAGCAAGCAAAAAAAAAAAAAAAAAAAAAAAAAAAAAAAAAAAAAAAAAAAAAAAAAAAGAATTTGACCAAAAGGAGGTATCCTCTCTTTCCCGCTAAATTCATGCATGTGCATCTAAAAGTGCATACAACATTACACATAATATGGCATGACATTAAAGCCAGTATAAAATCTCAGCACTGGACAGTCATGCCAAGTGCAGTCAGTTTTCAAGCCTGGAGAGGAGCACGCAGAGCTGAGCGCACCCTGACCTGCAAGAGCCTGTCCTATCTAGGGGCAGCCTGACCGGACAGGGGACTGTCGCTACCCCAACACCAGACCTCATGACTTTTCAGAGAAGCTGGTGGAATCCCCAGTACTTCCCAGACACAACAGACCTACAAGAAACATGCTGGATGCTTTCTCGGGCCACTCAAGTCCAGGGTCTAAAGGGAAAAGTAAAGTGAAGACTATGGCTTCCGTGAGGGGAAGTGGCTCATATACCGGCTGTGTGGGGCCTCGCGCTGCCCAGGCCAGGACACACTGTGTCGGCCAAGCCCCGGCTCCGCTGGTCCTCAGCGCTTTCCCCCCTCACGTTCCACACCCAGGGCATGAGCAAGTCCTGCCAGTGCCATGTCTAAGACACGACGAAGCCTGGCCCTTCCTGCTCACCCACCCTCTGTCTGCCCAGCGCTTGTCAAGCACACAGTGATCCAGAACAGGCCCTCCTCTTCCTCTCTGCGACCCCACACCAAGCACAAGTAGCTGGCAGGTTTTAGAACTGACTCTGTACCTGAATCAGAGTATTACACTCTCCCCTTAAAAATCTCCCAGTCATGTCCCAAATCCAAGTTCTCTCAATAGCGCCTGAGTCCTGGACGTCCTGGGGCCCTTTTCAACCTGCTAAGGCTGCCACTCGTGCCCTTGCTGTCCACCCTCGGAGATGCTCTCCTCCTCTCAGCTTTCTGCCCCAACCCACACTCTGCAATCATCTGCCTCTTGTTTTTGAGGCAGGATCTTATGACGTAGCCCAGGCTGACCTAAAACCCCCAATCCTCCTGCCTCAGTTTCCCAAGTGTGCTAACTACAGGCATGTGCCACAGTGCCTGGCTCAATCCTTTTTCTTTCTAAGCACTTAGTTCATCCGATAAGCTTGCTATTGTCTGTCCCCTTCCCTGGAATGGAGCTAAACCGCCTCTCTTGCTGAACACCGTGTCTTACAGCCCAGCACTGTGGCCAGCACACAGCAAGTGCTCTGTGCACGTGTGCTGGCGTGAACCAACTCCAGGGACCAAGGAGAAAAGCTACAGTCTGACCTGTGAGTTTGCAGGCTGGTACTCACTGATTGAGGAAGGCGAAGAGGTATCGCATGATAATCAGCGTGGTCTTGGGTAGGGCCAGGAGGACTTTCCGGATATGCACAGCTCTCTCCTGCAGGTTGTCCATTGCTGAAAGAAGGAAGCGAGGCATTATCTGCAGTGTGACTGAGACCCTGGGAATGGCCAAAGCCCTTGTCACCAGCAGGTGCAATCCACACACAGCACGAGAGCCCAGTGACTGGGCTGCTTCTCAGGGCTGAGTGTTGCCAGAGACCACAGGCACGCTGGGACACATGAAGTGTTGGAGATACACTCCCCTCTCCCTGAGAATCTACCATGCTCTTCTTAAAACCACCACAGACAGCAAGCTGACAACCATCCTGCCATGATGTTCAACACCCAGCCTGCCCACCGTACGTATCACCCCTCTTCTGGACAAGCCTGGCTTGTCTCCCCCTTTCATGTGCAATAGGAATGAGTGGACATGGCCAGAGGCTAGGAAGGCAGACCCCTGAGGAATCAGCCCAGACTCTCACAGTGTGAACTAGTTATGCTACGGGGCTGGCCTGTGCCTGGGCCTGCTGCTGTTAACAGGTGGGCAGCGCATCATATGGACACTGTCATTTTGTGCACGTGACACTTATGTGGCTATTATTTTCTGAATGCTTTTTAGAGAAAAAGAAATGGGAAATACTGGGTTAGGAAGGAGAGATATGTCAGGGATCTCAGACTCAGCAACCACAGCCCAGCTTCAGGGGTTCGGCCTGGGTCCAGTCCTAAGGAAGACGCAAAGACCCGACCTGGGATACACACACTTGTTCACACATAACTCGCTTCTTTTATGTAGATTCCCAAAGATAAAGGGCCAACAAAGAAAATGAGAAAACCAGTTTCTTCACTGGTCTAGGCTTGTGATGCTGAATATTTTGAAGCTCTCAGTGATACAGATAGGCTGCTGTAGCACGCCTGCCGTGGGTTCACCATCCCCGCTGTGGGCTGTTCTCAGAGTAAAGAGAAGAACAGGACTCGAAGCAGACACTGAGCCAGACGGGAAAGCCAGGGAGCGTGAGGACCTGCGAGGAGGGATTCTGTCTCCATTTCAATGGCATCACTTCCAAATGACACCTGATTTTCTTCCAAGTTTTCACAGACAGTTGTTTTATGCTTAACAAAGGAGAAGATGTTTCAGTGTCATGCAATGAAGGAAGTGGTTAAGAATAGCTTCACGTGCCCCAAATTTGAGAGTAAAAAGCAGAGAACCCCCAAGAAAATAGAAAATCCAAACTGCTCTCTTGAGGAAATGTCATGTGAGTACTTCTAAATGTGCAGGGGCTTCCGTTCTTAGGGTGCACATAAGTACATCCGGCAGGGCAGCTGCACCTCGGTAAGACAACACACAGGAAACACCTGTGATACTTAGGCTCTGTCTGACCTGAGACCCCTCAAAGCCCAAGCCCTAATATACAAGCTTCAAATGACTGAAAAGACTAGGTCTTATGGATGGACACAAAGGCACTGGACCAAAGGAAGATGAAGTTGCCTCCGAAGAATAAAGTTTACGATTGAAGCAAATCAAAAGAAAAGTGCCCGGAGTCCGGAACTGCCAGACTCTTACTGAAAAGTCACTCTGCCCGCCCCTCCCCCACCCACAGGGAGGGAAGAGTGAAGATGAAAGGGAAAACTCAGGGCGGGAAATGTAAAAAAGGAAAACTTCACTGTAAAGCACCTAGGGAGACAAAGAGCTCCATGGAAATGCTTACAGCTCGCGGCCCAGGAGTCAGGCTGCGGCCGGGATGGTACTTACTGACACAGGCCATCAGGTCGTGGAAGATGTCCTTGGGGAAGAGTGGGTGCTCCAGACCCCGGAAGTGAAGCTTCAGGACGCCCGCTATAGAATCCATGTCGTGGTCGTTCTGGTCCCCAGCCAGGGGGTCCTCTCCTGAGAGAGGAAAGAAAGTGAGAGAGAAAAACACATGGAGGGCAAAGCAGAATAAGTGGTGGGGAAGGGTGACCCCTTCGTGTCCTCCACCAGCCTTCCATCTCTGCCAGCACGGTGGGCACAACCAGGACAGGCCGGGGAACAGCTGTGGCAGGAAGAAGACTTCCTAGGCTCAGGGAAGTTCCCTGGGGCCCGAGGCAGACAACCCCTCCCTCACAAGAGTCGCCGAAGCAGGCTGGCCCGAGTCCCTGGGGAGGAAAACCAGGCCAAGGAGGCAGCTCCTCTGACTTGTCTCGCTCCCCCTGGCCCCCACAAAGGACACCTACTTATAGGAGCTCCCCATGGAAAACTTCATATCAGATGTAATTAGATTTAATGACAGGACCAACCTCAAATTGAAACTATATATATCCATTACAGTGACGGAAATTGCCAAAGCTTGCCCATTACCTTAATAGCCCACAAGATAATAAATGGGCTACAATGAACGGGCGCATTAGCCTTGATATTAACTGCCACCAAGGGTTCCGGATGCAGCCATAATCGCTTAGATAGCGGCAAACATCTCGGTGTGGGCAGATCATCCCAGGGGAGGCAGGAAGGGTGTGCTGGGGAAGGAGGGAGCTGGGCCGCCGGCTGGGAGCAGGTGCCCAGCCGAGGAGGGGAAGCAGGATTCCTAAGCTTGAGGCCTCTCGGGGAGAAAAGTGGAGTCAATAGCCCAGGAGGCTCGCAGACATTCAGCCTTATCATCAAGGCTGTCCCCTCACCTCGCTCAAAGGCATTTTTGATGTCATTCACTTCCACCTGGGACCCAGACACCCGGAAAATTCCTTCATGCTGTAGTCCTGGAACCACACAGGGAAGAGATCACAGAGAAGAAAAAGCCAGTTCACAACCGCAGCTCCAGCCCCGCTGTGCTCCTGTCTTCCCCAGCAGTGGATGCTGAAAGCATCTTGTGTCTCCTTTCAGGCCAGTGGGGAAACATGTGGAGATGCTGGCAAAGTCACTGGGAAGACGATGGAGCATCACCCTGAGGAAAGAGCTGAGTCAGACAGGTAAGCCAGCTCCTCTCCAGACTCTGAGGGAGACTGAGGCAGGTACCTTCCCGCTTTCGCCTGACTCCACCTGACCTGGCATCGAGGGACCAGCCAGAGCCTAGGAGACGCCAGGTAGCACTGGAGGAGTTTGATGAGGTCTGAGGTGATCATGACTGCGCGAGCTGATTTAACACTGCTCTGCTATTTGGGGGACAGTGCTCTCGGGAGTGATGAAAAAGAGGACATGAAAATATAAGGGGCCAGTCACAGACGGCGCTGTCGCTATTATCCCATGAACTGGCCCCTCTCTGCTGCTTTTCTGTAAGTAAAAACACGAATAAATGTGACACTACAATACTGTGTCTTTTTGAGTGTTGTTTCAGTAGAAAGCACCTGGTCCCAACAGGGTCGGGGTCAGCAGTCACGCATTTTCTAGCCGAGGGGACGGGGTGAGTGATGAGCAGCCTTCAGTTACACAAGGAGTGAAAACCTGGGCAGGACTCAAACCCAGACCTTGAGCTGAAACCAAGTCCCCTCCTTAGCACGTGACCTGGGGGCCACTGATATGCGTGTGGGGGAGGGGAGAGTCACAGGGCAGCCTGACTCGGACACACTCACCCCTGCACTGCACACACTACTGCACCCCCTGCAGAACTTCAGGAGCATCCTCAGTGCCGGGCCCAGCACTGGGCTGATCAGGCAGGCACCTCTAAGGACGGCATGGCTGCCAGCCTTTCTCAGGAGCTCTAGGCCCCAAGTACTGGCCTTGTGACCAGATCTCTCTGTAAGGACAGAGGTCACCTCCCTTCTGTGCGGTTCTGCCTTCACTGCGACAGTCAGGCTCACTGTTGCCGCTCATATTCCATCTGGTGTCTGACGCACGCCCTCCTTGTATCCACTTGTCTTTTGAGTGAGCAAAGACTACTGCAGTTCTAGAAGTCCAACTACACCAACAGGGACGCTCAGAGAGATGCCATGCCTCTCCTCTTTCCCCTGCCCCCTTCTCCCTTTTGCCCTGTCTCTCTCTCTCTTTATTCAAATCTTTATTGGTACATAATGAATACACATCATCATTTCATTCAACATTGAGTTTGTACCAGAATATGATACAACTTGATTCTCATTTTTTCCCATTCCCCCACCATCCTGCAACCCCCCATCCCCTATATATATAAGCTTTGTTTCCTTTTATTACTATCACATTCTTTTTCCCCTTGTTATTTACCCATACACTCTATTTCCTTTTAAATATTTTCTATTTCACAATATCAACTATATATGCTAGAACTCATTTACACCTTCATTTTCTCATACCAGAGAAAAGATATGATATTTATATATGTGACACCTATTTATTTCACTTATGAGGATGCCCTGAAGGTACATCCATTTGAGTATGAATGACTCAATCTTATCATTTTTAATGGCAGAATAATACTCCATTCTATAAATGAACCACATCTTCTTTATCCAGTCTCCACTTGATGGGCATTTTGGTTGTTTCCAAGATTTAGCAATCACAAACCCTGCTACTATAAACATGGGTACACATATGTCGCTGTGATATGAATCTTTTGTGTATATACCTAGCAGAGTGATGGCGGGTCAAATGGGACCTCTAATTCTAGCTTTTTAGGAATCTCCACACTGATTTCCACAGCGGCTGTACAAGTCTACACTCTCACCAACAGTGGATAAAGATTCCTTTTTCTCCGCAGCCTTCCCAACATTTGTTGCTGGCTAATTCTGAGATAGCAGCCATTCTTTGTGGAGTGAGATGAAATTTAAGTGTTGTTTTCATCTGCATCTCTTAAATGA
>PVIR01010486.1:0-49882 GCA_004026965.1 Petromus typicus | reverse complement strand
TGAGGGCAGAAGTTGCTATCTATGGCTTCTAATTTTGTAAATAAAGCTTTATTGGAGTATACTCATGTTCTCTGTTGTTTAAACAATGGCAGAATTAAGGACAGGCAGCTGAGACCATATGGCCTGTGAACCTAAAATATTTATTTTTGTAACATTCAATACAAATGAGTTGTTAAAAATGTGAATTTTTAGTTTGAGAAAACATATCCCTAAATGTTTCAGAATTATATTCAATGAACTCAAAATTGCATTCCAATAAATATAAGTGAAATAAATATAATGGGAAATGAAAAATATGGCAAATGCTACATATTTTTGTTTAAAGTATATATAGTATGAAAAATCATGATTATACTAATAATTTTTGTTATTTATCTGGCTTAACTAATCAGAAGTTTACATGGAAATAACAATAAATTAATTTCCCATATCCCCCCTACATAGACACTTAAAACACACGCTGTGGCTAATGAAATTTTTTAATGAGACTGAAGATTTTTTCTTGCAGTCCAATTTGAGCAGTATTGACAATACTATTCATGGAAAATAATGTTTATATATACTTTTTTATTTGTTTTCATACCACTCATTAAGATGAAGCTAGCTTTCCAGGATAGGTTAACTAGAATGAACTTGGACTTTTAAAAGGGTTCCAAAGCTGAGGATCTTTAATTCACAATGAAGGACAGCATTCCATACTTTCAAATCACCTTCGGCACTTCATCTTTAGCCAGATTCTACAAGTGGAAGGCTGTAAGCTTAGATTATCTACCTGTCAGACAGCTGGTAGACTGTGGGTTTTAGCAGGTAAGCAATTGACTCTGTTCAGTAAGGCAAGTCGACCAATCTTGAGCTTGAATAGTGTAACCTGTCAATTCATACCCAATAGCTTTAATGCTTGTTCTCAAAGTCTGTGCCTGTCTTGCTAAGGACTGGGAGTTCTGGGCACCAGCTGTTCCCTACCCACACTTTGAATTGCACTGTCTAGAGGGCCTTCACTTCCGAACAGTCATTCTTCACAAGAGGTTGAATTTCCTAGATCTTTGGTCACCTAATTGTTCTACAAAAAAGGAAGTGTGGCACCTAGAAAAAGCTCATGTTTTCTGTTTTATGTGGCCAGTGACAGTAGAGTGTGTTCTGATCTCCCAAGTCTTGGATTCCTCGCTCTGGTTGTGCATCCCAAGGATGGCATCTTTGGTAGCCATATTGCATAGCTGATTTGTTAGAAGATTAAATCTACCAAAACTCTTAATGCTGTGAATTGAAACAGCTGTTGAACTAAATCCATTCTGTCCCATACCTGATAGTTGATTTTTAAAGTTAAGGTCATTACATTTTATTTCATGAAATGTCAGCCATGAACTATAAACCTTCCATTATGTTAAGATATTTATACAGTACATCTTACCCTTTATCCAAAATCCTGGGGACCAGATGTGTTTGAATTTTTAGATCATTTTTACATTCTGGAATACACATAATAAGATATCTTGATAATGACCAAGTCTAAACATGAAATGTATTTAATTTTCATATATACCTTACATATAGCTTAAAGATAATTTTGTGCATAAAGTATTCAAGTTTTGTGGTGTGATATATGTTTTGTAGTATCATATTGGTCTTCAAAAATCTTAGATGCCATGTTATGTCAGATTTGGGGACTAGAGATGCACACCCTGTATTGATGTTCAGTAATATTGACAGTTAGTCTTTTGTTGTTGCTGTTTGGGGGTGTTTTTCATTGTGTTGTTTTTTTTTTCCTCTTTGTGTACAAGGAATTAGATTTAGGACCTTGTGCTTGGCAGCCAGGCATAGCACCACCGAGCTAAATCCCTAGCCTGCTGTTGTTATTTGAGATAAGATCTCACTAAATTCCACAGGGTAGCCCCAAGTTTGTGATCCTCCTGCTTTAGCCTCCTGAGTAGCTAGGATTGCAGGTGTAATCCCACTGTGCCCTAGTAATAACTAATTCTGTCACTGTATGATTTAAGTGACATTGTCACGTACAGTCTTGTTCGGTGCTATTGGCGAGCAATGTTAGATGTGTACTGTTTTCATTTGTATTTTGTAATTGAGAAAACTTAATCTCAAAAAAAGGATACTTATATGAAGATCTCTCAGTGAATAATTTTGTGCCATCTTTACATTTTAAAAGCACAAATTCTGAGTCATTAAAGTTCTTAAAATGGCCATAATGTGGAGGCCTGCCACAGAGCTCTGTCCCTCAGTTGCCTTCAAAGTCTTTGGATCTCAGTCTTTGATGGACTTGCTCAACCATTAACTAACACAGTTTTGGTGTCCCGAGCACAGTTGGCTGCCCTAGCCACATTAGGATGAGGGTCTTGTGTCCACTGTCTGCTGAAATTTTGAGGTTTTATGTCTATAGTGTGTGTATGATTTACCAAGCTATTGAGCTTGGAGAATAAAAAAGTCTGAAGTGTCTGTACTTCTTAAATGCAGCTGATTCTTAGCTCCATTTTACATGTCTAAATTGTTTGTAACCTCAAAATCACAACCAAACAGATGAAAGCTGATAGTTCAAGAAATCAATAAAGTTTGCAAATACTAATGACAAGTCTGCCATGGGCCTGATCCTTTTCTCAGTACCTAAACTATAAATAATGGCCTCTTGTGCATTTTTGATAGGTCATAAACAGCATAGTTAATAAGATGAAACAGACTAACCTAAACTACAGATAAAGTATCTAACTGGCAGCATCAGACCAGCAGTTATATAGATTTTGAATTTTTTAGATTGTAGAATACTTGTATATTCGTAACGATGTATCTTAGGGATAGGCTCCAAGTCTAAATGTGAAGTTTATATTTCATATACACCTTTATGCACATAGCATAAAGGTCATTGTACACAATATTTTAAAATTCCCTACAATTTGCTCTATTATCACATGAGGTCAAGTGTGGAATTTTCCATTTGAGTTATCATGTTGGCACTCAGAAATTCTGGACTTTGGAGCATGTCAGATTTCAGATTTTTGAATTAGAAATCCTCAAACCTACATAAAATATCAGAATACAAAAGAACAGGGATATTTATATGACATGATTTTTTTTGTTTTAGTATAACATATAGGCATACCCTGAAAACGTATTCTCATCATGTGTCACCGTCATGTGCTACTTTAAAAGATCTTGCACTAGTGGAAAAAACAACCATTTTGGTACTTGGGAATATTCTGTGATATAATTGTACTGTATGCAGAGAGTGCTAAAGGAGAAGGGTGTTTTTCTTCTTTTTTCTTCATTTTGTTTTTATTTTTTATTGCTTTGATTTTGTTTGCTTTGGTAAAACAATCTAAATATTTCAGAATTTCCCTGAAATGTTTGGCTATATTGCCAGGAGTTACTGCTTTTTCACATGCCTCGGTAGGATTGTAAATAACTTCCTGTTGGCCAATACTACTGTAATTTACTCTTCTATCCCTGCAGACAGTCACAGCATTTTATCCCAGTTCAGAGGGCCCAGATTGGCGTCTTTTCTAAGAATCCTTATCCAGCTAATATGTGGTTTGCTAGCATAGTAACCAGGTTTGAGAGGGCACCTAACAAGTGTTCAAACCAACGCTTAAATTGTAGTTTCTCTTTTGGAAATGTCTATGTTTTCTTTACAAGTGAATCTTTTTTTGCTTCTCTAAAATTGTTGGCCGAATGGGTTTTTTTCAGAATGCTTGCTTAATTGCACTTTCTTCTCTCTAGCTTCCTGGAATGTAAATCTAGCAAGCCTAGCATTCATCTATTATGGTACTTTTAATGCAAACAGCCCTTATATATTAATTTTTAGATCAAGCACAGAAACAAAAGAAGCCAAAAGTGCCATAAAGAAAGCCTTTTGATTCATGATTTCAGTGTCCTGCTTTTTTCCTATGTAATCAATTTTAGTTTTTAAAAGATTCTTTCATCAAATTTTTTTTACTACTTTAAAAATAATCAGAGCTGGATTCCTCCTTGTGATATCAAAGCTATGGAATTTTTATTAGTACTTTAACTTTGTACTTCCTTCTACTTTATTTGGATGTCTAAATTCAGTCCAACACAGAAAGAGTCTAGTTTTTAGAGGAGTAAATAAGAATAGGAAGAATCGGGCCAAGGATATAGCTCAGTGGTTCTAGCGCCTGTTGCACAAGCGCAAGGGCCTGGGTTCGATTCCCTGGTAATCACATACAATACTGGGCATGGAGACTCACACCCAGCAGCAATCAGTACCACATACCACAGTGCCAGGTGTGATGGCTCACATCTGTAATCCCAGCACTCAGGAGGCAGAGGCAGGAAGATTGCTATGATGTGAGTTTGAGGCCGAGTTCGAGGCCAGCCTGAACTACAAAGCGAGACCTTGTCTCAAAAATAAAAAGAATAAAAAGAGTCCAGCAATACTGACTGCATCTATTAATGATATCTTGAAAATGGTATACATCACAAGGTTAAGGGCAGTTAAGCTGAATGTTAGATATATAAAGCAATATAGTGAACAGATGTTGAATAATAACAAGTACTCTACAGTGAGAGACTGCTAACTGCATTACCTTATGTAATCTCTCAGCAAACCTAGGAGACAGGATTTATTTTTAATCTCATTTTGCATGCGATGGAAACTCCTTCAGAGAGGCTAACTTGAGAAAAGTTGCAGAGATCACACTTGATAACGCTAGCCCTCAAAACCAGCTCTTAGAATAGGATGTCAAAGTCAGATGAAAGTGAATTCAATTAGCAAGAAAAAGAAAATCAATTATTATGAGTTTGGCAGTGAAGATATGTAAATATGGACAAAGCAGAAACACAGACCTTGCTCTTGTTGGAAGCTTTCAAAGTTGAATACTTCGAAGCTTTTTGTATGAAATTATATGACCACATTTGGATAGCCCTGTGAAAAGCTGTTTTGATGGGGAAAATCTAAAGACAGAGATCCTAGCCGGGTTTTTACAGATCCAAAAAGAAGTGATGAGGGCCCGGCCTAAGGGAATAAGAGTGACGATAGGAGGAAGGGAACAGATTTGAAAGTCAGTTTCACATAGATTCTTGATGACATGCATAGTGGGCAGGGTCAGGAGCTGACATTTCCACTCTTTTTGGAAGCATATTATATGCTCTAGTGCAGGGTTCGTAATGGGCCTACAGAGATAAGTAAGACCATCCCTGGCTTCAGGGAACACAGACTACATATCTCTCTCAGACTAGAAATTCAGGCAGAAACCAGATAGGTGAAGTCACTGTATGTGGTGCAGAATGCAAGACACTCTAAAGCCATAGGATGGACTAGAGCAGCTTGGACGTGTGTCCTGCCAAAGGTTTTCCAAATTGGGGTTGATGAAAGGTTGGTCGGGCAGAGCAGCTGGATTGCACTGTGGAATTATAACCTCTACAGTGACTCCCAAATTTCCACATAAAGAAATTCTGTAGATGATACTACTATCACTTTATTCAGGGGCTCTCCAGTAACAGTTGCCTTTGGAGTATTAGCTTTGAGATAAGTTGACAATGAAATTCAGAAGAAAGAAGTTGAAACAAAGATGCTAGTGCTCAACAAAAAAGTTTTGGGGAAGAAGTAAGTGCTCTTTAGGGCAGGGTTGACCGTGCGCGCGCGTGCGTGTGTGTATATGTTGTGTGTGTGTGTGTGTTTGTGTGTGTGTGTGTAAAGTGTTTTATATTCTGGTGTTTTATATTCAGACTACCTTGTTAGATGCTAATTCCATCCTCATTGTATGCAGTTAGGGAAAGTTAGGAAGAATTCAAAAATTCTATGAAAATGGGAAGAAATAGAGCTTAGCAAGCTGGGAAGAAGCCCTCTGTCTGTCGTAAGAAAGAGAGCAGCAGGACCAAGAAGGTTGGGAAAGAAGCCAGGCAGGTGTGCATAGGATACCCGTGTGAGTGGGAGGACAGAGGGGACGGGGGACTGGAGCCATTCCCTCCCGCTCACCTGCAGCCAAGCACCCTGAGAATGAGAATCTTCCCTCATGTTTTGCAGGGTGAAGATTCAGATGACGAAGATCTTTGTATCAGCAACAAATGGACTTTCCAAAGAAGCAGCCGCAGGTGGTCTCGGGTGGACGACCCACACTCGCTGTTCCCTGGGAGAGACAAGAACGGCTTGCCCGGAAGTCCGAGGATGAGAAACACCGCCAGCAGTGAGAGCGTCCTCACAGACCTGAGCGAGCCCGAGGTCTGCTCCATTCACAGCGAAAGCAGCGGAGGCAGCGACGGTCGGAGCCAGTCAAGCCAGTACTGTGCCGACAGTCCGGGCATGCTGGAGGCTTCCCTAGTTGGCAGCAGCCTCCCGCAGAACCCCCGGGACATTTTCAACCACCCTTTTCACCCTAAGAATGAGAAACCCACCAGGACCCGGGCCAAATCATTTTTGAAACGCATGGAAACGCTCCGAGCCAAGGGAGCACACGGGAGACACAAGGGGTTGGGGCGGACAGGTGGCATGGTGATCAGCGGGCCTGTGTTGCAACAGGAGCCAGAGTCCTTCAAGGCCATGCAGTGCATCCAGATACCAAATGGAGATCTCCAGAGCTCGCCCCCTGCTGCCTGCAGAAAAGGGCTTGCGTGCTCCAGCAAATCCAGCGGTGACAGCAGCCCATCAGAGAACAGCAGCAGTGGGGTGAGCACTCCGTGCCTGAAGGAGCGGAAATGCCACCACGAAGCCAACAAGCGTGAGGGCATGTACCTGGAGGACCTGGATGTGCTGGCAGGGACAGCACTACGGGTTGCAGGAGACCAAAACCACACACATGGGTTTCATTCCCAGGAGAACTTGGTTGTACACGTTCCCAAGGATCACAAACCAGGAACATTTCCCAAGGCACTGTCTATTGAAAGCCTGTCACCCACTGATAGCAACAACGGGGTCAACTGGAGGACGGGGAGCCTCACGCTGGGCAGTCAAGAGACTCCTGGGAGGAGGGAGCCCAGGCTCATGGCGTCGTGCCACAGAGCAAGCAGAGTCAGTGTCTACGACAACGTGCCTGGCTCCCACCTGTACGCCAGCACCGGAGACCTGTTGGACTTAGAGAAAGATGACCTCATTCCTCAGCTGGATGACATTCTGCAGCATGTCAGTGGGCTCAAAGAGGTGGTGGATGACTGGTCCAAACATGTCTTGCCCGAACTGCAATCTCATGATGCGTTGGCGGGGGAATCTGGCTTACCCCCCTTTCCATCTCCCAATCAGATCACCCTAGATTTTGAAGGCAACTCTGTCTCCGAAGGTCGGACAACACCCAGCGATGTGGAGAGAGATGGAACTTCTCTGAATGAATCCGAGGCCCCAGGGGTCAGGGAAAGGAGGGATTCGGGTGTAGGAGCCTCTCTGACCAGGCCAAACAGGTGGGTGGCACATTTTTGTGAAAGAGTGTTTCATCTACTTCCTAGTAGTTGCATTATGTTTTTTCCTTAACCAGCATGGATGGAGACACTTACTAAACACCTGACACTATCCAGAATGATACATAGGGTTTCAAACTACTCAAATGGAAGTATTCCTTTTATACAGATGTGGCCACTGCCTCCATGTAAACACACTTTCTTATCTGTTTACCCCTTATTTTGATCTTAGGTTTATTCAAAAAAATTTTGAGGCTCTTATATTTAAAACAGTATGTCAGGCACCATGCATGGGGAATAGTGGGTAACAGACCCAGTTCCTATGCCAGGGCTTTTCTCATCCCATCAAAACTTATGTCTCTGCTTCCTCTTTTTAACCATGTTTTTGAATCCCATAAGAAAAAGGAGAGATCTAAGGCATGTACTTCTGTAAGTTGTTTTTTCTCTAAGATACTGATTCACGGCGACCACTTCAGAAGCACCTTAACACATGTCTGCGGGGGCCCTGGGTGGGGTCGGTGGTGTGTCCTCATCTGGCCCTGTCTCCTTCATGCTCCATCGCAACCCCAAGTGAGAATTAAGAGAGTGGAGGCTTGAAAGGCAGCGTGAGATGCTTTGTAGCCACAATGCTTGAGAACGCTCCTGCAGCTCTGTGTGTGTGTGTGTGTGTGTGTGTGTGTGTGTGTGTGTGTGTGTGTCTGTGTCTGTGTGTGTCTGTGTGTGTGTGTCTCGTCTATGTCTTTCCTTTCTCCTTGTCTGTCTCTCTCTGTCCACCTGTCTCTCTATGTTTCACACATATACACATTCACACTGCCTCACTTGTTCTTAACAGTTTGGTAACAAATCTGAGAATGAACAGTTAAGCCTAATTTATCATTTATTTAAACTCCATAATGAGTCAGTGTAACTTTTACTAGATTTATCCACCTTCCAAAACATCAATTCTCACGTGAACTTCGCACGTTTATGTCATCAGTCATTTGCTTTGTGATTTTCTTGGCATGGAAGCTGTCCAGTGAATCGTGACACACAGAGTTATCTGTCCTGCGTTTCCCAGTAACAAGTCCACTGGTGACTGGCTTCTCTGACACTGTCCCTGCTGCAGGCGGCTGCGGTGGAACAGCTTCCAGCTCTCACACCAGCCTCGGCCGTCGCCAGCCTCGCCCCACATCAGCAGCCAGACCGCCAGCCAGCTGAACCTGCTCCAGCGCTTCTCGCTGCTGCGCCTCACGGCCATCATGGAGAAGTACTCCGTGTCCAGCAAGCACGGCTGGACGTGGTGGGTAGCACGTGTGCGGGGACCGTGTGTTCAAGGCTGAGTGCACTTCCCAAAGCTTCAGGGTTTACCCTCTGGTGTCTGAAGAATCTGTCCTTTGCCTGGGAGCAGAGCTTCACGGGAAATCACGTACCCGAGGGAGTCAGCCCTTCCTCCACCTCCCGGGCTGCCCAGCTCTCCTGGGATGCCGCCCAAGTGCACCGCGTTATTTGTACCTCTCAGTCAGTTTCCAGGGAAGTCATTCGGGCTCCAGGACAGAAAAGACAAGTAAAGGGTAATAAATTGTGAACAGAAGAATTAAAAGTAAACTTGCCATAAAGTAATTCTGGCAGTTAGCAGACAAACATCTGTCTCTTGTACCTTCTGGCCCAAAGTGGAATTTATGATTTAATGTGTTGATTTGTTCAGAGAGAATCTAATTTTTCAAATACTCTCAACCTTTATTTCTTTGGCAAATAAAAACTAGAATATCCAGTAAATCTTTGTAATTCAGGAATTTACAAAAGCACGGGCTAGAACTTATATATGGATCTCCTATAGATGTTTTGCTGAAAATGGAAAATATAAAACATGTCAATAATTGCCAGATATAATGTATATAAAAGAATCAGTGGTGTTCATAGAAATATTTTTAGAAGGTTATGAACTGTGTAGTCAACTCAGTATTTGCTTTTGTATTGAAATTTCCTTTAAAAGAGTATAACCAGCTCTAGAAAACAAGAAATGTGGTTTATCACCTCCCCTCACCTTTCTCCCCCAACGCCAACCAGATTTCTTATCCCTCTTGTAATTTTTAAATATGTTTTGTTTTGTTCTGCTTGTAATTTTTAAGTGGTCAGCACTCGAAAGATATGTCAGTCACAGTTTATTCATCCACTTGACTTGAGAACAGAGCTATAAATTCATTCTGCTACACCAGTAATGCCGTTTAACAGAAACAATGAGTAAACTGAGGCCACATTGGGACAGTGTGTGGCATGACGGAGGGCAAGTGATGTGGAGTTCTCTTGTGCCTCGGGGGTATTCCAACAAAGGCTCGGTTTCCCCCTCTTGCTTCCACAGCCTCTCGCTGCACTGTGTCCCAGGGGGTTTGCATGACCTGGTTTCTGTGAATTCTAGGTCAGTGCCAAAGTTTATGAAGAGGATGAAAGTCCCCGATTACAAAGACAAAACTGTCTTTGGCGTTCCTCTCATAGTCCATGTCCAGAGATCAGGACAACCACTGCCTCAAAGCATTCAGCAAGCGCTGATCTACTTACGAAGCAACTGCCTCGATCAGGTAAGGCCGTGGATCCCAAACTCGGGCTCCAACTCGGGATTAACAAAATGCCAGACTGAGTCGATCTGCAGCTCCAGGCAAGGTGTACCTCAAGGTGTACCTCACTGAAAATGAAAGGCAGTGTCCTCTTTATATTTGAAAGCTGGATTTCACCAAGCTGCATCCTTTCCAAGATATTTGAGGATGTTCCCTTCTACTTACACAACAACCTAGAATGACCACAGAAAGTTAATATTAATAGTTTGAATGTCATCTTTAATTTGTGTACCCTTGAAAGTAGGACATAAGCAGTTACTGCATGTGCTTTTTAATTATTGTCCCAATGGAACCAAAGACTTAACAGTACAGTTTTATCCCTACTTTATTATTTTTGAAAAAAAAATGGGTTTAATGTCTTTTCTTTTATCTATTTTTGAAGTAGCATGCGACCAAGGAATTTTAAACCAAAGATGAATTGATTTATATTTTTACTGTACCAGTAAAATGTGGATATGGTACCGGTTAAATTGAGTGTGCCCTTATCTAAGGAGTTCATTATAAAGCTTCTGGTAGACAACATGTTCAGAGATCATTTTCTACTTCCAGGACTATCTGGTGAACTGTGCTTAAGCCCAGAGGGAAATCCGTCTTACAATTTATAAAACAAAACTCTTCCTCCTCCAAATTAACCTCCTTTCCTGTAGTTTCTTAGACATTCTGTCCCAAAGGAAAGCCAAGTTCCTGCTTCATAAAATGCCACCTTGAGTAATAAGAATATTTTGGGGCAATATTCCCTAATGATCTTTGTTCATAATACATTTTAAAGGCATGTGATAGATCTGCACCAATTTGAGGTTATTTGCACTATTTATAGATTTACCTTTGGCCTTGGGCTAAGTGAACAGGAATGAGCTAAACAACATAAACTCAAAGATCTTGGCTACAGATTCTTGTTGAATCACCGAAACCAAGAACACCCTTAGAAGCAAGATGGTATCTTGATGAACTGAATGCCAGTTTTCAAGAGAGCAAAACAGAAGTAACCACTTCACTGATGTCATCTTTATTTGAAGTGAATTCATGATCCCCTTTGACCATTACAACTTCTCATTTAGAGAAAATAGGCTTATCCCCCTTTTGAGTTTTTGTTTCTCCCTTTCACTAAGCCTAAAGAATGTTTTTAACTGAAAGCGTGACCCACTAATGCTTATCAACAAAAATTCTATTCAGAGAAAATGGTGTTTTTTAGGACTGCCTAAAGGAAATGCGGTCGATCTATGCCATGAGTTCAATAATAACCTTTCTCAACTGCCCCGCATGTTGGAGGAAAATGTACTAAGTGTTCTGCTTTCATTGCCTTATTTAATTCCACATACACCCTGGGCAGTGTTAACACTTGGTCTCTGTGATGGAGTTAACACTTGCTTGTAAATCTGTCGACTGCAAAGCCTAAATTTTAAACCACTATCCTCCACTACTCTGTTAGAGTTACTTTTCCCCAGTAGCCTTTGGCCCGATGCTGTCCCAGTACTAAGCAACACTTTAAGAGGTGGCCTTACACAACTCATTGATGAATCTACTGTCAAGGTTTTGTACATAATATTTTTCATTACATCATGTAATGTTCTTTCCATGAGAATGGGAGGAAGAATTTTTTTTCCTTGTGGCTCTCACACTTGAAAACATCATGTTTCTTTTGGATCACTAGTCTGTTTTTATATTATAGACAGGGCTCATTCCACTGGGTGTGTTTTCCTCTCTACATTGGCTGCTAGAAAGTGAAAGCCAAATGCATACTCTGCCTGTAATAAATATATGTAAAGTTTTTGAGATTAATTTTACATCAACCCCATTTCTAGTTTGTTATCCTTTTTTATCTTAATATTCTGCTTGCTGTAATTTTCTGTTATCTTTAATTCTATTTCATTGTGTCTTATTAGATTGTATAAAATCCTTAGAAGTCACTCTAAGTTCCTTAAGGAACAGATTAGGTATAAATAAATGAATTATAAATTATAATACCTCTGTGATGCTCACTACCCAGTCTTTAGTGTAGAATGTAAGCCATTTCCACCCAATGTAGATTCTGAATAAGGTGCAGCACCAGCATTACTGTCACAATAGGATCATTCAGTGTCCTTTTGAAGCACATGTTGTTTGAAGAGTGAAAGTCATATAAATAGAAAGGAGAGCAGGCATCAAGCTCTTCTCCTTATCCACTCACCAGCCTCTCTCAAGTTTTGAGCTATTTCTTAAATCTGGAAAAATTCCACTCTGAAAAACTGCAGAAGCAAAGATTTTTAGGAAAAAGAGTCAATTCAAGGCATTAAGTACTTACTTGAAATGTAATCAAAATAAATAAGGCAAGACCTCTGTTGTATCAGAAGCAAATGTGAATCTAGAAGCTGTCAAAAGGACTTTCCCTGTACCCACCTCCTGCCTTAACCCTGGCATGATTTTCTGGTGCCTTTTCCTTCCTTATCATGTAGTGAAGGGTATGCACAGAGCCCTCCTGACTACTCCCTGTGGAAAAGGAAGGTGGTAAGGACGTAAGACTCAAGAGAGAAATAGAAGAACAAAGAAAAAGCCAAGAAAAATCAGGCACAGGACAGTGTCTGTCCTATAGCTATAGCATGTAAAAGCAATACATCAGAAAAGGGAGGAAAACAAGGGTAAAGATGAAAGAGAGAAATGCTAGAAGAATATTCTTTGTCAATAGGCCCTTGTCAGAACTGAGAATGTTCAGGTCTGTGGAGGGCCCTGAAATTTCCCCTAGTCTCAGAAGACCAGAACATTCCAGACATCCTTCATCTGAGCCACACTGGAGCAGGAACCACCATCTCAGACTCTTACACAGGCCCCAGCCATGATTTGGGGGAAAGAGGTTTCCAGCAAGGACTCAGCCCCTTTCCTTCATGCTAAACGTTCAGCTTGAGCATAAGTACTCGTCAAAAATAGTTGACTCAAGCCTCCTGGAGCCCTGAAACGTTGCCAGCATCTCACCTCCCACACTCTCCAGTGCAGAACCGTGTATATATGATGACACATCGTGTATCCGTTTTCATCCTTACAGATGGCTGTAGATGAAATGAGGAAGTTTAGCCTTCAATTATGATCCATTTGTATTCAGACACAGCAGGGTGTGAGAGGCGTCTTGCTTTGTTGTCCAAGCTTTTATTTCTGCCCTGATCAATTGTCCTCAGAAGCAGAGGTTATACCTGAGTTCTAATGAATATGCAGTCACCGTGGCGAGATGGCCTGCAGTGCTCAGAATCAGAACCTGCCCGATTCTGCTTGTAAATCTGTTTCTGAATAAAGCCAACCTTTCTTCATTAGCTGAGCACATTTGTAAAGAAGAGGAAATGGAAGTCCTGATAAACATCATTAAACCCTGAAAAGATTAGCATAAGCAGGATGCCAGGAGAAGATTTAATATTATTTAGATGAAATTTGAATTCTAATGCAGCACTCATGCCCAACTGCTCCTTCTAATGGAGCAGCACATTTTTAAAAGCCTAATTATGCTTAGGAATATACTTTGTACTCAGTAAAAGGGTCTTCTGTTCCACTGCTGTTCATCACTTTGCTGATTGCCTACCTCAGATAATGTGAGTGATGTGCTGGGGCCATCTATTTAAGTTATACCTTCAGGCCTTGATTTTTTCATAGCTAGTTTTCTAGATGGAAGGCAAAACCAAGAGAAGACAAAGTTAGAACAGAGAACACTCAGCCTGCTCTCTGCAGGTGGAGAGAGACATAATGGCTAAGAGAGATGATTATAAGATGGACTTTGCAGTGGGCATAATGGGCATGGGTTTGATGTCAGTACTCAAGGAGGCAGAGGCAGGAAGGTCAAAGTTCAAGTCTAGTCCAGGCAATTTAATGATTAACAAAGTCCTCCTATCAAAATACAGAGTATAACTCCGTAAAAGGCTCTGGCTTCAATTGCCACTGCCTCCCCGCCCCCCAACAGAAGATGGATTCTGTCCTGATGACCACCACTATTCAGTTTTTAGAGAGGATCTTTGAACTAGGCTTTGAAGGTACATGATAGCAGGAATGAAATTTAGTATGAAATCTGTGGGACCAAATGCAAAATGAAGTTGTGTAATTCCATATTCGTTAATTACTGAGAATCTCAAATAAGTGGCATTAGAGCATTCCACCAAGTGTGAGGTCTTTGGAAGCGCCAGGCCCCCTAGTGACACATCCACAGGCCAGTGAAAGACTGCTCAGCATCACCGGATCTCATTCATCATGAAGTTGAGAGACCTGGGATCACTGTTCATCAGCAGGAATAGAGTGCTGCTATAAGCAGTGGATTTCTTCAGCTTTCCATCTTTTACTCAGAAAAACATCTTTGGTCAAAAAAATACAAATATTTAAATACTAGAAAATCAGTGATCCTGTAAAAACCATAACAGAGTCAGAAGCAAGTGTAAGCCCAAGGTTGGTTTATTTATCAGCTCATGGTATCTTTGAAGACTCTGATTCTTTCCATCTTTCCCCTCTGCCATCCTTGAACTACCGTCTCTGGAATTTAGTCAGACTTGGGACCACCTTTCATTAAGTTTAGGAAAGAAATTTCCATCTGGACATCCAACAAAAGTCCACCAAAACTTCCCACATTCCCTGAAAGATAAAGGCAGGGCAGAAGGTTACTGTCAAAAGTTGAAGCAAAACAAATAAATCTTTGACAACCTTCTAAACATCCTACGAGCTCAGAGTCAGAGCGAGCAGCTCAGAGCCTACAACAAGAGAGCTCCAGAAGTGCCTGAAATCATTAAAGGAACAATATGTGCCCAAATGAGATAGAACTTGGGCACTGAATACTACAGAGGAGACCTCCCTGGGGGTGAGTGCGTCCACATCAGAGAAGACCCTGCAGTGATGCACAGCGTGAAGTGGATAAATGGGGAATGTGTGCAACAATTTAAACACAAACACTCTTCAGAGCTTCCGATCAGTATTTCTCTGCTGTGTACAAAATGGGATTCTTCTCAAGTGGAATAATACCAGTTTGCATGAGGATGAAGAATTCCCCTTCAGGGAAGTGAGATGATCACAGTACTTGGTCCTCCTTCCAAAATTACAAAACTCAGTGATGCAAGCAAATCGAAGATGATCTCATTGCAGTGACCACCCTTGTGACATCATGAATTTTTTGTTCACCAAGGCATGCTTTCTTCCTTCATACTTGGAGGAAATTTGGAGTAGTTGCCAGACAAAGAAAGACAAGTGTTCCTTAGGTTCTTCATGAAGAGTAATTAAGAATGGCAAAGTTTTGCATTTTCTAGACATTTTAAACTTTCAGAATCAAAAAAGAAAGTGATCAAGTGTTGAAGTGATATTTTACGTGAATATCCTGATCTGTGGAATTAGAAGAAAGCTTTAGAATGAAGTTTAGTTTTGATGGCCACAAAAGACAGCAGCATATAATTCTTTTGCAATCCATATAACTGATGTAATTAAAATAGTCTGAGGCAGGAGGATCACAAGAGCAAGCCCAGCCTGGGCAACTTAGTGATTTACAAAGACTCTGTCTCAAAATTAAAAAAAAAAAAAATTAAAGATTAAAGATGTATCTCAGTGCAAAGCTCTGGGTTTAATCCCCAGTGCTGCAGAAACAAAATACTAATTCTCAGATGACTTGAAATCCTTCCCTTACTCTTACTACAATCAAAAAGCTTCAGAGCTGCTCTTTTATTGCTACAATCGACATCTCCTGACCTGGGTCGATGTCAACCCTCCGCACAGAGGAGCTGATGACAAAACTGTGCTCCCATAGTTCTTTAATGGCCAACTCAAGCGGCCCCTGCCTACCTGTCCAAGCACTTGGGAGCATTCCTTTGTTTGCGTGAGTGGGTCAACCTGTGAGACACTGGGGAATAGAGGACTGGAGACCAAGAGTGGAAAGGTGGAATTTTGAGTAACTTGATGCTCTGTAGACAGACATTTTTAAATAGCAGACAATCTTTCACTGTAAGCCAGGCCTTTTCTTTTTTTGCATAGGACAAATCAGGAAGTTCAGTTCTTTTCTGCATAGGACAAATCAGAGGTGGGGAGGGTTTCCAGAGGGCCTAACTTTAATCTGTCCGTCCGTGGCAGCATCTTCCTTCTTGTGATGAAGGCTGTGCTCTGCCTCACTCATTCCTATCAGGGCCCTTCTCTTTTTGGCCTTACTGCTGTGTTTGTCAAGCAGAGAAGTCTAAGTTCTAGAGATGAAAAGAACATGATAGCATAACGTGTGAAAGAAAGTCACCCAGAATCATTCTCATTAGAGAGCATATACTCATAATAACTAACCTGATAAAGCAGTGGTTCCAGCCATAATATGAGACACTTGTATATCACTTATATATCTTCATTCTGAAGAAGAAAAGCAAATTAGTCCTGTATGTCAGTGGTGTCTCGGTTCAGAAACTTGATTCTTCCCACAATTCTGGTTGCAAACTGAACTGGGTGAGAACGGAATCTCTTCAGTACCTCAGTTTGATATTGACCTGATTGGGAAATTTGATTCAGTTCTTCTCTACATCTGTTTGCAACTAAAATCATGGAGAAAATTGAGTTTATGAACTGAGGCATAAATATATTATTAGTTTGTTAAACATATTCTCCATGAACCTCTCCAGAGAGGCACTGAATATGGTTATTTAATCTGGGAATCGTTCCATTTATCAAACTTTCTATTTGACAGAATTCATTCAGTATCTCCTTTAAACTGTGAATAATAGCAGGCAAGTAATTTTGTCTGCTTTTCTCACTAGTGTCTTCTAGCATAAGAGTAAGGGTACATGGTGGTTACTTAATCATTACTTATTGAAAAATGAATAAAATAGCAGCATGTATAGTATGATAAGGCTTCGCACGTCACAAAGCATATTCATGTAGGTTTTCTCCCTCAGTCCCCACAACAAGCTTCTGATGTGGGGTGTTATTCTTTCTTTCATCCTATAAAGAGAAGAACATCAGTGTTTGGTAGGTGCCTAACATAGCTGCACTAGTAAGTCAGAATGTATGAGCTAGAATTCAGTTCTAGCCCATGCAGTCTTAGTCCCAGGCCTTCTTCACATACCCAAGGTATGTGTGTGAAGATGTTGGGGAAAGGTGAGCTCATATACCCTTGTGTCTTGTTTCAGGTGGGTCTTTTCCGCAAGTCAGGAGTGAAGTCTCGAATCCATGCCCTACGCCAAATGAATGAGAGCTTTCCTGAGAATGTCAGCTATGAAGACCAGTCTGCGTACGACGTGGCGGATATGGTGAAGCAGTTCTTCCGGGACCTCCCTGAGCCACTTTTCACCAATAAGCTCAATGAGACCTTCCTCCACATCTACCAGTGTAAGTGTAAATGATACAGGGCAGAGTTGTCACACAATCGAATCCATTTACACAAATGCCTAAAGGTCGAATTTTAATGATAGAAGTAATACGTGAATCCATAAAGTATATTCAAGTTACATTCCTACTTTACTCTCTGAAAGTAAACTGTTCACAGTTTGCTATAAAAATCTTCATGCTATTTATGTTTTCACTTATAATTTTTAAGGGATGTTAAGTCAGTACTTTTCAGCCAAGTCATGATTATTAAAATAATCATTGAAAGGAACAATTATTACTCAAGGTAGTTGTAATGGGGGATATTAGAAATAAAATATTTATGCACTAGAATATTACTTCAAAATAAGGTTTGGTGAAAAGTCTAAAACTAACTTTTAATACTTTCAATAAATTTAAAATGAAAAGGTGACATGACAGAATTTATTTCATATATACTTATTAAATCATTTTTTAAAAAGTAAATATTTTCCTGGAGCATAGAAGATTCAAATAGATGAAATATATGAAAAAAAAGATGAGAAATAACAAAGCAAATGTATTTTAATTGTTGAAACACAAGCAAACCAAATGAAGTCTTTGGCTTAATGCGGCTAATTTATATTCTCCCTGGGAATATCTAAAATGATGTTAATAATTCTCAGTGAAGTTATGATAATTAAAATAATCACTGAAAATAAGAGACGAGGGGAGGGAGGTGATAAGAGATGAAAAAGAAATTGAGATGTGTTGTGTACATGTAACCAACTCCACACAAGAAAGGTAAACAGTATACACTGCAAACATGCACAAAAAATTTTGAAAAGAAGGGAATCAAAAAGGGTGAAGGAATGACTAGAGGGAGGGAGGGAAAGAAAGGAGGGAATAGGGATGAAAAGGAATTAAAACATATTACATACATGTACCAACTTCCCACAAAGAAGGTGCACATTATGTACTACATACACGTACTAGTAAACTAAAATCTTTTTTAAAAAAATAACAATTATTGAGGTAAAACCCTGTTGCGCTAGATAGGGACCAAGGGGAATAGCAGAAATAAACATGTAAATCTTCTCTAGATGGGATAACATTAGGGTTATGCGTTATTTTCATGGTCAAACTCTCAGTTCTTTATAAAACTACATTTAGCTTATAGATTTTGATTTTATAGCAAAGTATGGCTGAAATGAGCCTTGACATGGAATTGATCCAATTTGGAGTTTTCTGTTATAGAGATGTTCTGTAGTAAATGTGTTCAAGGAGAGGATAACACTGAAAAATCAAAAAAGATTTTAGTTAGCACCACTTATAAAAACAATAAAGTAGTAACCCATTAAATATTATTTTGCCAAAATGAATAGGTTAAGTTGAATTAATGGTACATTGTTACTAGAGTCCAAACCCAGGGTGTTCATGACAGTGTAGCTGTTCAAGGTTGAACTCTGTTGCTTAGTTAAGCTCTGTTACAGTTTGGAAGTAGCACACATGAATCTTTACATTTAAATCAGCTCTTGGGTTGAAGTTGATGCTAAAATTAGACTATTTTCCAAGAAATAAATTCCTTTGGCTCTTTCTAGGACTTACAGCCAAGAAGCCTGATCAAAGCAGAGCTTTATTTTAGCAGAGCAAATGTTTACTGAGTGGGCCTCACATACCTGCAGGGCACTGAGCTCTGCCAGGCATGTGGATATGTGAGACAGACTCTGCACTTCAGGATTTAACAACTTCGAGAGATGAGACATGTTAGTGACTACGGTATAGCAAAGTTGGAGAATTTCCATAGCAGGTTTCAAAGACAAGAATGTCTTTGAGAAGACTATTGAGATTAGCATAGAACTTGATGGAGAAAGTGAAAAGCATAGGTTGAGATGTACTGGAGGAAACAGCTATATGAGCACATATCACAGAGCACAGGGTGTTTATCTGTCCTGGAGAGACAGGAAATGTGATACCAGGTGACCCTGAAAAATTAGGCTGAGGCTACACAGGGAAAAGCATTGAAAATTAGAACGCTGGGCTCATCTTTGATTCATTAAGCATGAGAGAACCTCTCAGTATTGTTAAAGATTTTGTCCGCTATGATGCATTCAGCTGTAAAGGCAGAAACAAAAATCTAACACACAATTGTTCAAGTAACAAGCACTTTTCATTACCTCATTTAACAAGAAGTTTGGAATTAAACCATCCCACCATTAGGTAATTCTTCAGCTAAGGGCAAAATCAGGCTTTCTTGGCTTCCTCTGGAGTCACAACACGATTACTGCAACTTAGATTGTCACACCTTCACAAAATCTCAGTTAAATGTCAGTCAGGTGAGAAAGGGCTTCACCTTGGGCCTATGTCTCCTTTTGTAAGGCAGATTAATCTTGTGGAAGCTTCTAACATTTTTCTTGATTTCCCCAACCAGAAATACTTTACATCTTCTCCCCAAAACTAGTCTTTGAAAAGAGGAATGTGATTACTACTTTTAGTTTAGTCTAACAGAGTTCATCCCTAAATCTGGAACAATTCACTTCCCTGAGCACATGCCACTCTTAGACCATGTGTTCTGCATAGAACAAGTGTTCTGTTCATGAAGAAGAAAGGCAGAACGGGCATTGGGTAAGCAGCTTGACTTTTCCCTGGCACCAGCCCTGTGCAGTCCACAAAGGTGAAAGTTGACCAGAACTGCTTTTTGTTCCATGGATCTGGAAATGGTACATAAGAGACATAAGAGGATATGAAGGGAGGGCTGAAGCGCTAACACACTAACTGAAGTTCTGGATTACATCCAGTGACTTCCTGCAGTGGGGGTGGAAACACATTGCACGGATATACTACAAAGTCAACGTTCACAAAGTAATGGGGGAGAAATGAGCAGTTTCACCCCGCTCTATCTCCAGAGCTTTGTTTTTAGTTGGGTTACTTCTTGGATTCCAGCAATTGATGAACTTGAATGGAGTGTAGATTGAATCATGAAAACATTTTACATTTTAATCTTTCCAACCTATAAGAGGAAGAGAAGTGAAGTGACCGATGTCTTTCCTATGGTCTTGAGACTTGACCGCAGAGAGACTGGAAAGGGAAGAGGAAAAGAGGAGTTGAATTGAGGACAAGGAGAAGATGAGTGTTGGGAGTGGAGAAGGCAGAGTGTAAAGGGCTGAGAGCCACCAAACAGCCAAAATTCTCAACACTTGGAAAGGCAGAACTGAAAGCTCCTGAGCCATGAAAGAGGAAAGAGCCACAGCAGTGTCTTGTGTAACCAAAAGGTCAAAGAGAATGGGATCAAAGGTGAATGCTGAGTTTGGGAATCAGCAGTTGACCTTCTTAACCATTTTTAGTAGAAAATAATAGACAGGAGACATTTTCTGATAGATAAAGGAATGTGAGCAGAAAGGAAATTGAGACAACAGATAGAGATCACAGGTGACTATTTAAAAATCATGGTGCAGGGAATAAATTTTTGCATGGGAAAGCAGCTTGGCCATCAAAAATTAAACTATATATATATATATATATACACACACACACACACACACACACATACACACACACACATATATATTACATATTATATCATATATTATATATTATATCATATATATTTATATATATATTTTATATATATATATAAAACATCTTACCTATCAGAGGCATGATTAAAAGCTATTCATTGGGTTCAAGCTATACTTCATACACCACATTATTGGTATCATCTGTCTCAACAACACAAGCAAGAGAAATGATTTTGTTCTCATTTGAACAAAATGACTCTTCCTTAAGTATATCTGGCAATTTTCAATATCTTGTGGAGAAACTGCATAAGGATGTATCTCAGAGTACTGAACACATGGTCATATTTTTCCAGATGTGTGAATTTACTAGCTGCCAGGCTTGGAAGCTTGGCCATTCCTGTGATGTAAGATCCTCCTACATGATTGTGCAACACAGATAGCTCACAGGATCACAAATCTTTTGGCCACCCAGAACCCAGACAGGCTGTCACACCATAGCCTGTCTAGAGCACTAGGTATAAATTTCTATTTTGTGATATACTACTACTAGAAGTAAATATCTCACTGTGGTATTATTTATTTTAGTAATTTAAATACATATGATAGGGCATGCACATTATAAAGCTCACTTATCTCGTATTTTTAAAGAACAAGAGAAAACATAAACATAATTGAAATTCAGATGTTTTTCTCATTCCTCAAAGGACTCTCACAAGTACAGAGCCCATCCCTTTGGGAGTATCCACACCCTACTGTTCAGACCTCCGCTCCAGAAAGTCGCCCTTTAGGAGAGACAACAATATAAACACAAGCAAGCTCAGGCTACTTCCAGGAAGCAAAGCTAAGTGATTATCAAACAAACACAGCCAGGAGGCAGCCAAATACAACCTCTCTCAGCCATTTGATATGACTTTTTTCATTGAGTTCACCTCATAATTCTGGGCCAGTTCTCTTTTACTCCTCAGAAAGATTGGGACCAGGCAGGGCCATATATTCCCGCTGACCTGAGGAGCTTGATGCCTCTCCTCTAAGCATAACTTCAGTATCTGTAATCACTAAGATTATGGAAGTGCTAAGAGTGGCACTGCATGCACCATCAATTGAGTACATCCCCTGATCTAAGCGCTGGTTACTTGTAATGAAGAGGATCAACCAGGCTTATCCTAGAAGATCTGGGTCCCTTAGAATGTCCAGAGACCAGTGCACTGGGTGTCAGCACTCATGGTTAGTTGGGCCACACTGGCATCGTGGCCAGGCTGTCTCCTAGGATGGGGACAGGCCAGATGTTGATCTCTTCCCCAGAGGTTTTCAAACTAGGTCCCTCAGAGCCTTCGGTGCCCCAGGAGGTTTTTCCCAGACTTACTGGTAAAGAGGGTGAGAAAGGGAGATGCTGGGATGAGACCTCCTCTCCTCCAATCCAGTGCCACCTTCCACTAGAACAGAAAAATGATCTGGCAACAGTGCGTCAGGCTGACTGCTCAGCGAGGATCTAAAATCTCAGATAACGGTGTTGCTAAGAACCACCAGTCCATTCAGACTGCCAGGTTCCAGCTCTGCCTTCCACTCACCCTGAGGCCTGAGCAGTTACTTCCCTGTCAGCTGCCATCATTGTTGCTGATGTCCTTGAGAGATGTGTGGCAGCACAGCCTGCCTGCCCTCTCCCTGGCTTTTTCCACAGCTGTCCCTCTAACCACCTGGTGCTTGTCTTTCCTCAGTTGTTCCCAAGGAGCAGCGGCTGCAGGCTGTGCAGGCTGCCATCCTACTGCTGGCAGATGAGAACAGGGAGGTCCTGCAGACCCTCCTGTGTTTCCTAAATGATGTTGTCAACTTGGTGGAAGAGAATCAGATGACGCCCATGAACCTGGCCGTGTGTCTAGCCCCCTCCCTATTTCATCTTAATTTATTAAAGAAAGAAAGTTCTCCAAGGTGAGTGTTATTTCAGGAGTAAAACTAAACAAATGGACAGTTCTCACGCTAGATTTCAGCCTGAGGATTTGTCAGCTTGAGTTTTATAATCAGATCAAGTTCAGAAGCAACTTCGTTCATTGTACACAAGGTCCATAAAATTATCAGAGGAGCACTGTGGAATGTCAGTCGAGATCCAGAAAGTCTGAGAAGTTTGTTTTGTTTTGTGAGTATGCGTAGGAAGGAGGGGGAAAGTACACAGAGTGGTATTTTTACAATCTTTAATTTTTAAAGGCTATCTTCAAAAGCAAAGTACAGGCACTTGAAGTTGAATGGTCAAACTTTGGAAAAAAATAGACAAATCTCCCCACCGATGATTCCTTTTGTCCTTGTGTTTTTCCAAGGCTTTTGGAAAAACTGGCAGACTGTTAGCCTGCCTCAGAATATCTAAGATGTGTGGTCACTGTTTTTATTTGGAAATGAGAAAGCCTGGAAGCTGGATAGCATCAGGGAGGGAACAGAAAACAAAAGGGATGAACTAGGGCTTGTGAAAAGCTCTTGGTTTGGGATCTGCTCAGCAGACTCGAATCCAATTCCAGGGTCATCCAGAAGAAATATGCCACTGGGAAGCCAGACCAGAAGGACCTCAGTGAGAACCTGGCTGCTGCTCAGGGCCTCGCCCACATGATCATGGAGTGCAGCAAACTGTTTGAGGTAAGTGAAGGCTCCACTCACCTTCCTTATGGCTCTCAGAACTAGATAAGGTACTTGGAATGGTGGATACAGTTATACTTTATGTATGTTTATTCTTGGTTTTATGATGACAATAGCATACTTTACAGCTCTCCAAGAAATATGAAGGGCTAGATACACACTTGAGGCTTTGATAGTTAAAGACTTGTGAGGCCCCCACAAGGATGGTTTTCGTGCAAACAGTCGCATCATTTGCTAGGTTCAGGCCCAGTCACCCCATTGTGTTGTACTGTATTTGATTTTTGGGGGGCATTTGATTAGACTTCACATCTGCCCATGTTTGTGTGCATGTACATGTGTGTGTGTGGGTGTATGTGGGTGTGAGTGGATGTGTGTGAGTCCAAGTAATCCTTGTTACTAAGAATAAGTGGGAGTTTACCAATGCCAGGTACATGAAAGCAGTAAGTGAATAAGATTCTTGGCAGACCTTCTGTGCTACACTGGTACTTGTCAGTGGAAAAGTATCCTAAAAAGGTAAAGTTATGGCTAAGTCACTCCTTTTGACAAGTCTATGTGCATATGTCTATTCACACTAAGTCAAATTGTCTGATCCAACATTCTGCCACACTGAATAAAAATGATTTAAAGGAAATTGGAAATAATGAACAGGAAGTCATTACAGTGTTTTCAATAATGGTAACAGCCTCAGAAACATTTGTACATGCTAACTTGAGGAAAGCTTTTCCCAACTTTGGCCCTGACCTAGGTGAAACATCTCCAGCCCTGTGTCCTTGAGCATTTTGCTCAGACCTGTTTGTTGGCAGAATGACTTTTCTCCCTCTAACTATTCATCTCAGAATTTCTTTAGCTCAGTGTTTCACTCTTTTGTGCTTCTCTTGGCCCAGATCCCACAGGAGATGGTGGCCCAGTCTCGTAATTCATATGTAGAAGCTGAAATACACGTGCCTACCCTGGAGGACCTGGGGACCCAGCTGGAGGAGAGTGGAGCGACTTTCCACACGTACCTGGAGCATCTCATGCAAGGCCTCCAGAAAGAAGCCAAGGAGAAGTTTAAAGGATGGGTCACATGCTCCAGCCCTGACAGCACAGAGCTTGCTTTCAAAAAGGTAAACTCCCCCAGCACCATGTCCCACAGTCAGGGATCTGTTTTCAATTCCAAAATGGCTGCTTTTCCACAGTTAAAGTATGTGTACCATCCAGAGTCCCTGCCCAGAAACTTCTGCTGAGCCCTGTTGCATCTAATCAACATCCAGATTCTGGAGTTAGACCATCAGGCCCCGCTCTCGGCTCTGCCCTTTAGCTGTACAGTGTCAGGCAAATCAGTGTCTGTTTTCCTGCTTGCAACGATAGACATTTGCAAAGATGTACCATGTTCCAGAAAGGGCCACTTATAAGTAAATGGATAAGAACAGCGCCAGGCACACTGTACGCATATGTGTGTCAGTGATGAGTATTTTGGTCATCCTTATTATTCTGTGAATTTAAGGATTAAAAGAGATTAAGGATGAAAAAGGTATGCAGCATCCTACCTTCAGTTTCTGTATTCAGAAACATCAGGTACCATAGGGTAGGTATTGGTAGGACCCGGATGACTGTGTTCTACAGCCTCTGTTACTGTTTGCCCAAGGTGGGGGATGGGAACCCACTGAAGCTCTGGAAGGCCTCTGTGGAGGTGGAGGCGCCCCCCGCCGTGGTGTTGAACCGCATTCTGAGAGAGCGCCACCTATGGGACGAGGATTTTGTGCAGTGGAAAGTGGTGGAAACTCTGGACCGACAAACTGAAATCTATCAGTATGTGTTGAACAGCATGGCCCCCCATCCTTCCAGAGACTTCGTGGTTCTCAGGTAAGCCTTACACCAGGCTTTCTGGTCCCCTTCCAAACACAGCTTGAAAGCTACAGATTTGAGCCCTTTTCGATGTTCTACCTCCTCGACCCACCCTCCACTGGGGCCACTCAGCCTGCACTCTTTTCCCTCCCTGAAACCTGACTTTGTGGACTTTATGCCTACTGCTGCTTTGCTCACTTTATAGCCCTGCCCTGCTCTCTCATGACCCCTTTCCTTGTGGAGTACAGTTTATTAGATCATAAATATCTTTCCTTTCCTTAGAAAAAGGCTCCACAGTGGTTGCTGTGGGTCCAGTTGCACTTTCTGCCAAATTATGTAAATCAAAGCCAATTGGCTCTTTCTTTGACTTTGCCTTTTCCCTTTAGGAAAGCATGTCTTCTTCATTTTGTGAAGTTCTGTGATTGGCATGTGTGTAACTTCAAACCTCATCTGTATAACTAATTACTATGCATGGACATCTTGGCACAGCCCTGAGAGTTCAAATATGCTGAGGCACTGGACATGCAATCCTACTTCAGGGCCTGGCAAGGCTTCCTAACTCTTGGGTCTGCTTTTGAAATATTGTTTCTGATTGATTTATGGCTTGAGTTTCAGATTTCTGTTCACTAGGCTGGAAATGGATGATCAACTAATAATAGAAAGTTTGCACAGTAGAAATGCAGTATTTCATCAGAAAGTACAGGGATCATGGATATTAAAGAACCTGAATGAAATGTAATTAGATCAATATATCCTTTTTATTAAAAAACTTAAGCAAACCCAGCCTCTTCCCACAGATCATCAGTGTAAAAGGAATTCGTGGGGAAATCCCCAAATGTACATTTGAAATAGTTTCTTTATGAAACTTGTTTTGATGGCAAATTAAAGGTTACTTTTCATCTGAGTTCTTGATACTTTTGGTCATTGTTCTTGGAACCTTGACTTTTAGGTGTCTGTCTTCTCTAAACGTATGTGTATATCCCAGCAACCTTAGCATGCTGGTGAATAATGTGAGCAGTTATAAAAGTAGCTTATTACCACAGTTATTGAGGCATTAGTCATCTTGTGGAATTAAGCTTCACCCATTAATCTCACAGAAAATTGAGTAGTTGGCAAGGAAGGCAGCCTAGGAATAGACCCTGGCTGTGATGGGCCTGTTCTTTCCCTGTAGAGGAGGTGGACAGGAAGTCCCTGCAGGAGACCTCCCCATTCCGTCTGTGCAACAATCCTACCAGCCTGCTACTTGCTAATATATCATCCTGTCACACCTTAGGATGAGCCCTGTGACACGCTCTGGGATGCCCTGGGGAACACGAAAGACTATGATTCTGATCACTTAGGATTTGTATTTTACTGGGAAGAGTTGAAAAACCATAAGAAAAAGAGATAAGCTAATTGTTCTGGAGAGAATAAGTAAGATTGGGACATAGTATGGGTGAAATTTTAAATATAGTCTTATATAAATATAGTCTTATTGCGCTGATGCTTAGAGCAAGACTAAAGGAAAAAGTCGGTAGTCCGGCAAGCTCTGTGAGGGAGCTTGACACTTAAGTGGGTTAACTAACGATGTACCAGACAGACCTGATCCTGCCAAGAGGACTTCCTATGTTCATGATGCAAGAGGGTGGTGGTGACAGCTGTGGTGAGGAAGTCACAGGCTAAGAGCCATCCTGAGCATCTCCCCTCCTGGATGGGTGTCATAAGGCCACTCATCTTTTAAGGTTACTCTTACCTCTCACTTCATACTGGTTCCCAGCTCCTTGAGAACATCCGGTGAGAGTTACTGAAGATCTTCCCATTTTCACCCCCAATGTCTAAAACCAGGAGTGTTCATATTTATCACATCACCACACATGGAAAGAGAGTGGCCATAACCAAGGGGAGTTTCTGAGCTCTTGTGTCAGGCTTGGTTAGACATACGTTCTCACTGAGTATCTTAGTTCATTTTCTGCTGCTATCACAAAATATCTGTAATTTATACGTAATTCTAAAAGAATAGAAGTTTATTCAGTGTGTGATTCTGGAGGCTGAGAAGTCCAAGAGTGCAGAACTAGTATCTGGTGAGGGCCTCCTGACAGGGTCACGGCATGGCCAAAGGAATCACCAGGCAAGTTAGAGCAAGACTGCCCGAGAGAACATGCTTGTGTGACAAAGCCTCTCCCTCAGTAACTCATTAATTCATGAGCAGAATAACCTGCTCTTTAGAGCCGGGCCCACGTGACCAAGTAATCTCTCATAGTTCCAACTTTCAACACAACTGCACTGGGGACCACAGTCCCAACACATACAATTTTGGGGACATATTCAAACCATACCATTGGCATATATAATAGGCCTCTCTTCTCCTAGTGGAATGATAGAGCAGAGCAGGAGACAGGATTGCAAAGTGAATCCTGGGAACTGAAATCTGAGATCTCTCGGGTCCAAGGAGAAGTCAGGTGGTTGCTGTGAAGTCCTCACAGTTCTCACTCCGCTTACCACCTTTTCCTACATGGTGTCCCCGCTGTGCTCGAATAGCTGTAGTATCAGGGAACTCAGTGCTTCCCAAAGCAGCCAGCCACTCTGTGTGGGTAAAGTATATGGACTTACCTCTTCACACACAGGAAGGAAGTACCTTCCTGCCTCTGCCTTCTGGAGTCAAATCAGCCACATTTGTTTCTTTTATTGAAGAAATGTCTGAAGACAACCAGAAGGTCCACTTAGTTTTAGTTTTCTTCAGACGAGGCATCAGCAGCTCATTTATTTTTCAAGACTCAAATTACCTCCTTTGAGATCTCTCTCATACTCCTTCTGGCCCTGTGTGATCCCAGAGTCCTTGGTGCACAATGCTACACTTACCCACAGTGATTTTAGAGTCCTGACAGGGTTTTCAGTCTATTCCTGGCCAGGGTTTCTTCAGATCCTGGTGGCTTCTTAGATCCTGGCACATGGATGTGCTCATGAGTGAATGGAAGACTTGAGTGAATGAATCCTGGTACCTAAATTGAAAAGTTACTTCTTTAGTAATGAACAGAAACTTATGGAGCAGAGCAGAAGTGGGCCCCCAGTCTGGGCTTCCAAATGCATGTCTGAAAGCTACAAAACTATTTCTGACCCCAGAGTCTGAGAGCTAGAAGCCTTGCTTTGAAATACACTGTACAAACTTTACACCAGCTCATGGAAACCTTTAGGTTAATCCAGGTAACTAGCACTGGAATGTGAAGCCAGGACTTTGGCAGGAAAACAGAAGTACGAGCCTTAGGTTTTTATTTCTCTCTTGGCCCTCACACTCTCACATGACTTGTTTTGCCCCAGGACTTGGAAGACGGACTTGCCCAAAGGAATGTGCATCCTGGTGTCCCTGTCTGTGGAGCATGAGGAGGCCCAGCTCATGGGCGGTGTGCGGGCGGTAGTGATGGATTCTCAGTACCTGATAGAGCCATGTGGCTCCGGCAAGTCCAGACTGACCCACATCTGCAGGATAGACCTGAAGTGAGTGGTGGCTCCTGAGCAGGAAAGGCGCAGGTCGCATTCTCACTCAGGGCAGCCTCTCTCATCTTGTGTCTGAGTTTCCTGTGCTTTTTCCCTTCACTGCCATTACCAGGTCTGCGTAGGTGGTATTCCTGCTTTTTCTCCTCCAGCATTTCTCCTTTAGTCCATTGCTCTTTATTTTCTTTTTTCTAATTTATTTTTCTTACAAGAAAAACTCTGTATGTTCATGTTGTACATGATATGTTGATATCTGTACATTGCAGAATCCATAGAGCAAGCTATTAATATGCCCACTACCTCATATACTTACTTTTTTGTGCTGAGAATACTTCAGATACAAGAATACAATGTATTGGTTTTGACTAGAGTCACCATGTTGTACTATAGCTCCCTTGAACTTAAGACGCTAGTCTCCCTAGAATTTTGTATGCTTTGAGCAGCATCTATCCTCCCAATGCCCTCCATGCCCCAAGCCTGGTAACCACCAGTCTACCCTATACTGGAGTAACTTCTGTATTTTTAGGTTCCACATATAAATGGGAACATGTGGGCCGAGGATATAGCTCAGTGGTTCCGGCGCCTGTATTGCAAGCGCAAGGACCCGGGTTCAATCCCCGGTAACCACATACAATACTGGGCATGGAGACTCACGCCCACCAGCAATCCGCACCACATACCACAATGCCGGGCATGGTGGCTCACGCCTGTAATCCTAGCACTGGGGAGGCAGAGGCAGGAGGATTGCTGTGATGTGAATTTGAGGCTGAGCTCAGGGCCAGCCTGAACTACAAAGCGAGACCCTGTCTCAAAAAACCTAAAACAAAAAATAAAAATAAATGGGAACATGCAGTATTTGTCATTCTGTGCTGGCTTATTTTTTAAACATAATGTCTTCCCGATTCATCTATATTGTCACAAATACGGGATCTCTCTCTTTTTTTTTTAAGATCAAGAAATATTCTTGGCTTGTTTCATTTTGTTTTGTTTTTGAGACAGTGTCTCTCTTTTGTAGTTCAGGCGGCCCTGAGCTCACTGTAGCCCAGGCAAGCCTTGAACTCAGCAATTCTCCTGCCTCTGCCTCCCGAGTGCTGGGATTACAGGCATGAGCCACCAGGACCGGCACTGTGATATGTGGTACTGATTGCTGGTGGGTGTGAGTCTCTATGCCCAGTTTTGTTATATGTGGTTATCAGGGACCGAACTCAGGACCTTACACTAGCAAGGCAGGCACCGGAACCACTAAGCTAAATCCGTGGCCCACAAGTGGTATTCTGTTGTTGCATTTTTTTTTTTTATCCATCTATCCACTATTGAACACAGGTTAATTATATATATTTACCATTCTTTCCAGTTGTTGTGTTTTTGTTTTGTTTTAGAAGAAATTAATTTAAATCCAGCACCTTTAGGCATTCATGATACTAAACCAAGTTCTTGATCTTGGTAGATACAAATTTAATATTTTCAGTTAAAAAAAAAAATCAGTGTGAATCTTCCCATTTTGACTTGGGAAGTTGATATCACTTTCAAGTACCTGATGAATTGTTACAGCACCTGTTGGCAAAATGAGGTTCTTGGATCAGATCGTTGAGGCAGCAACCCCAAATTGCTTGCAAATGTACTTGGTAACCTAAGCCCAAGGACAGACCTGTAGACATTGACAAATTGCTGTGATCCGCAAAAAGGACTTACTCATTCCTTGATTTCTTCCCCTACAGAGGTCACTCCCCAGAATGGTACAGCAAAGGCTTTGGACATCTTTGTGCAGCAGAAGTTGCCAGGATTAGAAACTCTTTCCAGCCCCTCATTGCTGAGGGTCCAGAAACTAAAATCTGAGTTTTACCCGATGTGGCATCAAACTCAGGGATCAGGAAGCTGAAACAAACACTGTGGCAGAAAGTATGCGTGTGAGAGAGCAAGAAACAGGCACTGATGGATGTGGCTAATGCTTAAAAATGGAAACACTGAGAAGTTGGAATGTTGAAGATGCAAGAACTTTCTGAGAACTTTTCCAGCCATCCTGGAGATGGCTGTGTCCCTATTAATATATTTTTACAAAACAGAAAGAACACTTATCTATATTACTTAAGATTAAATGGATTATTCCTATGCATTGCCTAATTTACTATTTAAAAGCTTCTAAGAAGCACATTCTTAACTGTAAATAAATGTGTGTGTAGCATATGTACATATGTGTGTATATCTATCTTTACTGTATATGTGTAAAATATCAATTTGCTAAAGGATCGTCTGACTCAGTCTCTTCCTCACATAGCTCTTCCCGTCTCCTCACGGTCCCATCGCTGGGAAGAGCCTCCTGCTGACACGATGGTGTGAATATGGACAGTCTGTCCATCTGTCTTGATGTCGAACCAAAGACTGGCTAACCAAAGGAAAGTAGCACTAAGAGGTTCTTACACATTTTAACAATTTGCTTTTGCTGTTAAAAAACTGAGTGTGGAATGTTGGGGAACGAATGTTTACTCCTCTTTAAAGCAAAGAAGTGAGTGAGAAGCTACTGCCAAATTTAAAGCTTGATTTCAAGTTGCCCATGGTCTTGCAAATGCAATCTCAGTGAAATGTCAGATGGACCACTGGAGTCGACAATGGCGACTGAAACAGAACAAATTTCCCCCCCAAGTAGGGCTGAATATCAGAGCCTTTTCATATTTACAGCCACAGGAAGCCTCTATGTTGCCTCAAATTTTCATACATACCTTTTGTAATGTTATTAACTGTTCTTCTGTTTGACCAGTGGCTTATGTGGTCACAGATAATTGGCATTTTCTTACCAATATATTGCACTGAACTTGAATCCAGACGCCAGACAAAGAGAAATGATGGTCCTTGAAATGTTTGGGGCCATTGTGGCAGCTTCAGGGAATTTGTTGTGCTATATATGATGCTCTTAAGATATAATTCATTAAAACTTTACAATATGAAAGACAAGATTTTTCGCTAACACAAGACCAAAACTATATTCTTTAATTAGTTGTAGAAAATATAAACAGATATACTAATTCTGTGTCTCTTTATTAGCTACCTATGCATTTGACCCCCCACCTAATTTATTATTGCACAGACTAAGCAAACTGACTTTGCTTATCCAATTGTGAATGGATTAAGTTGTTTTTATTGTAATTCAACAACTGTAGAGAGAAAAAACTTGCTGTGCAGGATTAGAGACAGAAATTTCCTTTGATTGTCCATAGCAGAGATGAAAGAAGAAAAAAAGTAAAACAACTGTTTTCATTCTTTTTGTATAGCATGAATTTATGTAATGTTTTCTTTTATCAGCAAAGTGCAATTATCTTATTGAGAGGAATATGCTATCAATGAGTTTGGTATGGAGCATGAAAAATCACACTTAAGAATTTTTCATCCCCACATCTGCCTAAAGAAGACAGCAGCAAACTCACACTGTCTTCTTTGACTCCTTGCAAAAAGGCATTTCTGCCTTCACATCTTAAATTTAACCATACAAGCCAGATTTCTTGCTAGGCTTTGACATGATTACTGAAGTTTGATCTAGCAAAACACTGGTCCTGCTCCAAAGTCGGGACCCTATGTGTTTAAAAAATAGAGTAGGCACACAAGGAAGAATGACACTATGTTGATCACACAGTGTGGGCTCCTCCAGTTTAGTCTGCACACCAGAAGTCCCCTGGGACTCACCATCCACTGTGCTGTCCAATTCAGGCTGTCTAGAGTGGACCTAACACCTGCATTTCTCATGAGCCTCAGGGATGTCCATGCTGCTAGCCACAAGGACACACTGAGAGACAAAGACCCAGAGAATACTTCAAACAGAATAAAAACAAATACGACTGTATTTCTGACTCTCCTCTCAGTTTACCTGACTTTTGATTTTATGCATGTATTAATCACATCACTGCTGCAGAACAACATGTGCATCTTTAAAATAAAGGGAAGGGAGGAACGAAAGAAAAAAGGTGCATCGAGCTTAATTGTCAGATACCATAGTATTTTATTCATTGTTATCTTGCCAATGGAAATAAAATATTATATTGCATTTAAATATTATATTTATACCTCATGTATATACTTTTTACCTCAGTTGTTGGTATCAATCATCAATTGTAAATAAGTAATTGCCAAAGCAAATAAATTTATATGCATTAAATATTTCCTATTTTCGATAAAATACATGTTGATTTTCATGCTTTATTCTAAAAATGAAAAACCTGCTTTATGAGAAAGATTCGTCCCAAAGATAATGTGCCATGAGTTCGAATCCTCAGTACTATCCAGGCTATCCGGGTTAATCTACAAAACACAAGACGATGTTATCAGGAGACTTTCACTAGCAGATTACATGTTAACTGACTAGCCAAAGGTATTAAATTAACGGATGGGAATTCTAAGTATATTTCACTGGTTTTAAATCTGAAAAGTTGCACACTGGTAGTATTATCAAGTCTTAATGAGCTCTTTGGCTACACGTAATTTTTGTTGAGTGGACAGAAAATGGAAACTTGATAAAATAACTGGCAGCTTTGCACAAGACTGTGGACAGAGGCCGCAGACCGCTGGGCTTCTGTCTCTGGATTTGTTCCCGTGAGCTGCAGAGTCACAAAGCAGCCCCTAGCTAAGCAAGCAGGAGCCCTCAAACACCCTCAGGGATTCATGTGAAAAGCCACAGCAGCCCCAAGAACTATCTGGCCCCACACAAATGATCCCACACGGCTGTCTGCTCACCTCACACCTGCCTTCTCCAGTTGCTTGAAAGTTTTGCTCTCACAGGTGAAGGAAGAATCCAGTGGCCTCTTTGCTTGTGTACCAAAGACAAGGTAGTGGTTATACTACTAACCGTGAGGTTTTTTCTGAGAGGGGTGGACCACATGAATTCAAACCTAGCTCTTTATGAAATTCTTTTTTTTTTTTTTTTTTTTTTTTTTTTTAGGTTTTTTGAGACAGGGTCTCACTTTGTGGTTCAGGCTGGCCCCGAGCTCAGCCTCAAACTCACATCACAATCACAATCCTCCTGCCTCTGCCTCCCGAGTGCTGGGATTACAGGTGTGAGCCACCACGCCCGGCACTGTGGTATGTGGTACTGGTTGTTGCTGGGTGTGAGTCTCCACGCCCAGTATTGTTAAATGGTTACCGGGGAATCGAACCCGGGTCCTTGCGCTTACAAGACAGGCGCCGGAACCACTGAGCTAACTCCCCAGCCCTCTTTATGAAATTCTTAGAAATGAAAGATTGTGGGAAAAAAATAAAACATGATGGGAAAGTCACATGACTTCTTGAAAAAATATTTTTAAAAGATTAAAAAAAAAGATCCCAGTCAGATGCAGAGCCACACTGTGTGACAAAAGCAGAATCAGCGCATGCTGACAGCATGAGTGGATAAACACCTGATTTGCACCCCCAGTAACACAGGAAAGCCACAAAGGATGAATAAGAGCTAATGTGCAACTTCGGGATTTCTTAAGCAGATTATATGCTTTACAGATTTTCTTAAGAGCACTCTGTACTTCCATTCTGAAAATCCATCCAGCCAGCCACCTCCTAACTCCTAGCCAACATCCTGCTTGTGAAGTGACATGACCTAAAATCCCAACGCTGTACTGTGAAGCCAGGGGGCCCACATGAACATTTATTCCAAGCTCACATTCACTCACCACTGCATAAGTTGGGCCCTGACAGGCAGAGGGGCTGATTTAAGGGAGATGTGGTATAAAGTAAAAACTATAGTATACAGCTACTTCTCATTGCTCATGAGCCTCAGGGATGCTGTGTTAGTGTGGTAATTTCTCACCACTTAGCTCTCTTGAGCTGACACTGATTCATGATAATTACCTTTCTTTTAATTTTAACACGTGTCACTTTCCTTTATTCCCTATTAGATGGGGAATATTTATGCAAATTAGTGCTTTCCTTTAACCAACTTCAGAAAAGAATATTTCCAAAATAATCCCCGTACTTCCAAGACCCAGGGAACAGCACATCTGGATGCTATGTGATCTGACGATGCTGAGCATCCATAGGATGAGTTTACTGCTGAGATTGCCAAGGACACACTTCAATTCAGCAAGAAAGGCAAGGCCACCAGGCTCACTCACTCCTCCTTGTGTTTTGTTGCCAACTGCTATCACAAGGAGGTAGGCAGGCCTTGGGGTGGAGAGCTCTGAACCTAGGCCGTGTCTTCACTGCCAGAGAGGGTTTGAGTTCATAGAAGCTAAGGGTGAGCTATCTCTTTGCCTCACTCAGAACACACCACAACCAAGACGTGGACTTAAGGCCCTCAGACTGACCAGACTGGGTCTCTTTCTGGGTAGCCCCGGGACCCCCAGGGGCTAAGAAAATGTCCTGGCTTGGTGATCCATGTGACTATTCGCTATGTGTAAGGTGGGCTGGTCTATGAAGCAGAAAGGTGGCAGCAAACCAAGAAGGATGTTGTGACAACACAGATGAAAGTTGTTTTCAGGGAAAGAAGTAGATATATTTTCAAGGACATTTTGGAGCTTGAGATAAAGAAATATATTAGTAGCTGTTTGTGTAAAAGAGCTCACAGTGACTGCATTTTCTTTTTTTTTTCTTTCACTGATTTTATCAGTACATTTTATACATATATTATGATCATATGCAACATTGAGAATTTGTACCAGTACGTGACACATCTTGTTTCTCATTTATTCCCAATTCTCCTGCCTTTTCTACAAAGCCTTCCCCTTATATATACAAGCTTTGTTTCCTTTTTTTAACCATCAGATATTTTCTTTCCCTTCTTTACTATCCTCCTACCCCTTTTCCCTTTGAACATTGTCTTCCTATTTCACAATACCTATCATATATTATAGAATTCATTTATACCTTCAGTTTCTAATACCAGAGATATTACATGGTATTTACACATCTGTCTTCTATTTATTTCCATTTGAGTATAAATAACTCAAATTTATCATTCTTTATGGCTGAGTAATATTGCATTTTATAGGGGGGAAAAAAAACACTTTCTTTATTCAATCTTCTGTTGATGAACATTTCAGTTGTTTCCAAGACTTAGCTATCACAAACCGAGCAGCTATAAACATGGGTGCATATATGTTGCTGAGATATGAATCTTTTAATTTTTTTGTGTATATACCTAGCAGGGAAATAGCAGGATCAAATGGTACTCTTATCCTAATTTTTTGAGGAATCTCAATACTGACCTATACAGTGGTTGCACCAGTGTACATTCCAACCAACAGTAGAAATAGTTCCTTTCTCCCTGCAGCCTCACTATCATTTGTTGTTGGTTGATTTTGTGATAGCAGCCATTCTTTGTAGAGTGAGATGAAATCTCAGTGTTGTTTTCATCTGCATCTCTCCAATGACTGGCTATGCTGAATATTTCTTCTTATATTTCTTTGTTGCCTTTACTTCACCTGAAAAGTATCTGTTATTTCAGATGCCCATTTTGATACTGGGTCTTTAAATTTGGGAAGGCTTACTTTTTAAAAGTTCTTTATATACTCTAGATACTAGCCTCTTGTCTGAGAAATAGCTACTAAAGATTTTTTTTCCCATTCTGTTGGCTGTCTTTTTGCTCTGCTGGTATTCTTTTGCTGTGAAGAAGTTTTTTTGTTTGTTTGTTTATGAGACAGGGTCTCATTTTGTAGTTTGGGCTGGCCCTGAACTCACTATGTAGCCCAGGCCAGCCTCGAACTCACAGGAATCCTCCTGCCTCTGGCTCCCAAGTGCTGGGATTACAAGCATGAGCCACCACACCCGGCACTGTGGTATGTGGTTACCTGGGATCAAACGCAGAGCCTTGTACTTACCAGGCAGGTACAGGAACCACTAAGCTAAATTCCTGGTCCTCATGTGCAGTTTTTTAGTAAGATGAGATCCCAATTTGTTGACTCCTTCTACTAGTTCCCATGCTGCTGAGGTTTTGTTCATAAAATCTTTTCCTGTGCTGATATCTCCAGAAGTTCTACCTAACCTGTTTTCCAGAAGGTTTAGTGTTTCTGTCTTAATATTTAAGTCTGTAATCCACTTGGACTCTTTAGTGCGTGGTGAAAGAGGTAGGTCTGGCTTTAGTCTTTGGCAGCTTGAAACTCAGTTTTTCCAGCACCATTTGTTAAAGAGGTTATATTTCCTCCATTGAGGGTGTTTCGTTCCTTTGTCACAGATGAGATGAGACTGCATTTTGTTGCCTGGAACCACTTGTGTGTGACACAGGGATTAAAGAGAGAAAGGGTAGGTTTCAAGTCAGCAACAAGGAGAGAAAAGAGCTGAGCTGGGAGGGACGACCAGGTAGCTGCTGGCAGGGTGCTGTGAGGAACTGCTCTGGTGGAGATAGATGCCAACTCAGCCACTGTTCTGGGCTGTGTCTCTCAGCAGGTTTCTGGAGGAGATGAACATTTGAACCCACAGGGTCAGCAAAGCAGATTGCCTGCTCCAGAGCGCTGGGCACTCCAGGATCTTGAAGTCCTCATCAACACAACAGGGAGAAAAAGAATTTGCCACTTCTCTTTTTTCTGTCTTCCTCATTACTGAGCAGATACATCTCATGTCATTCTCCTTGGCTCTAGAACTGGGATTGACATCAGGAGCACCCCTTGGATCACAGACATAGCTGACTATTACCACTCATTTTCCAGGGGTTCCAGTCAGCAGGACTGGATCTCATAGTCTCATAGTATCATAGTCAACATAGTCTCATAATGTATCATAATAAATCTCCATATGTATAACATTCCCACAACACATTTTATGATAATATGTATACTGTCATTTCATATCTATGTATATAAAATGTATATAATAGTATATATTTGAAATGAATAAATGTATAGATATAAGTATGCTCTTCTATTGGTTCTGACCTCCTGAATCCTGACAAGTCCTGAAAGACAAGTCCTCCTAGGCTAGAGGAGTATCATCTGGCTCCAGAGTGCTGTCACATCTGCCTCTCTGACAGTACCTATAACGGTCCAGTGATATCAACCCACTCTTTCACGTCTCTGTGACTTTGCTCTGAACTTTCCCCCAATTTGTTCATCACTGACAGCCTATTTATTCCTTAAGATCCTAGTCAAGAACCACTTCCTCTGTGAATTTTCCCTACCACTCCTCTCAAATTCATCTTTTTTTTATTTTTATTTTTTGCACTGTACTTTTATTACCTGAAAGAGATGGATCAACATTTAATGAACTTGCTGAGCACCCATTCATTGTGAAAAAAGAAGCAGAGGAACTCAGACAAGTGAATGTCCTGAGAACTGAATATAGTGATGCTAGATGGTCACCCACCTCTCAACCTGGCAGTAGGGAGGGGTAGCAGCAATGCATAAATATTAAAAGTCTGCATGTCTCAGACTACAGCACCTAGTTTTTATGCCTACATGATATTAGAGCAAGTCCCTTATTTTATTCCCAGACACTAGCACATTGCAAAGACCCCGAGATACTCTGGGCATCTCCCATCACTCAGCTTTGAGGTCTTCATTAATCCTGTAAGTCCTTGCTGCTACCGAAGATCCTGTCAACTCATCTGACTCAGCATAACTCCCTTCTGTCCATGCCACACTAATGTCTAACCAGCCCCACAAGGATGCTATTATGCATCTGAAATCTAATAAAGGAGCTGGTCCAGGCTCTTTTCTAGAGCCCCTCAGCACAGGTGACACCAGAGTGTCACTATTGAAAAGTTTCAGCCTACATGTCTGGGAGAAGAGAAACAAGCAGATAAGAATTTAAAGATGGTAATAAAAGTGCTCTTGGAGACCTCTGACCCAAATGTGGCAGCAGAGGCTCCTACCTAGCCAGCCTACACAGTCCTAGTATTATAGGTAGAAAAATTAATTAGATGTATGCTAGACAGATAGAAGTACCGGCCCTGGAAGAACTTGCAAGAAAGTAGACCCTTACCAAAGGTCAGTGCTGTCAACAAAAACTGCACTCTCAAATCGCAGTGCCTGATAAGCCTCATTCTTCTCCTTGGGATGGAGGGTCAAGATCCAGATCCACCCCCTCTCCGGGAATGCAGTGATTGCAAATTCCCTGGAGTAGAGAGTCCAGGACTTTGGCCAACTGGGAAAGCCTCCTGACAAAAAAAAAACAAAAACAAAAAAAACAAAAAACCCTATACTCTTGCTATGTGACTCAATTCCTCATTGGACCCCATTTGATCAGTATTACTTAAGCAGCTATACTTGTTACAATCCCACTGGTTGATTGTAATCTGCCCACTTTTTAAGCCACTGCCTTAAACCTGCCTCACCTTGTGGCTTTGCTCCATAAAAGCCCTCTGAGAAGGGTGATGGTAGATGGGCTCCCCACCTTTCCAGGTTTCCCCTTCTGTCTTTCATAGGAAGAAGCTCTCTTTCTCCATAAAATTTTTCTACTCAAACCTCAGTCGTTCCTAAACTTCATTCTTCAGTTTTATAGAACAAGAACTCGCATTTCAGGGTGGGAGCTAGACCTTGCTCCCCTGCATCATTAGCATCTTCCAGATCTGCCATGGACATGAGTAAATGTCTTCACCTAAGAGAAACGTCTGCAAGGAACTCCAAGTTCACATGGCTCTCAGACCCAGCTCAAACCCCAGCATTCATAAAGTGATGAACCAAACATGATGACCAAAATATGCCAGTTTGTCTTGGGAAAAGAATTCCTTCAGTTGACTTATCTGTGCGGTGTGGCTTGATTCAGTGAACCCAGAAGATAACTTGCACAGTGGACCACATTGACTCATTTCCCTAAATCTGAGTTGTCTCACAGGAAACATCACCATATTGTTCCTTATAGCACAGCAGAGGAGCCGGTCCCCACCCCAGCCAGCATGTGCCTTCCCTGCCTTCCCTCCCTGGATCCCCTTTCTTTTTTTTTTTTTAGGTTTTTTGAGACAGGGTCTCGCTTTTGTGGTTTAGGCTGGCCCTGAGCTTAGCCTCAAACTCACATCACAATCCTCCTGCCTCTGCCTCCGAGTGCTGGGATTACAGGTGTGAGCCACCACGCCCGGCACTGTGGTATGTGGTACTGGTTGCTGCTGGGGTGAGTCTCCACACCCAGTATTGTTATGTGGTTACCGGGGAATCGAACCCGGGCCCTTGCGCTTGCAAGACAGGCGTCGGAACCACTGAGCTAACTTCCCGGCCCTGGATCCCCTTTCTTGCAGCAAGTTTGGGCAGGACTTTTAAAAGTATAGTTTGTTCTAGATTGCCTTCCCATCTCTCTATGTATCAATCATCCCTCCTGCTGAAAAGCTGACTGATGACATTTTAATATGAATGAGTTTCAGACCAAGCTACTCCACTATGTATTTGCATAATTAAGCCTTTTATCTCTTTATTGGGAATCAGAGGCTTTGTCTTCTGTTATGTGGATTTTAGGCATCAGCAGGTAGATGGGAGCTATATTTGGAACAAGAAAAAGTCTGAAATTATACTCCAACAGGAAAAAGCTGAAGTCTGAAAGTCAGTCCAACCTTGTCTTCTAAAATGACTGAGGTGGACACAGGGATCATTTCTGTCCCTCTACGATCCCTGCTTCTCTCAGGGAAGCTAGGCGTGGCTTTCCAGGGTAGTGGAGCCTTGCCTTGAAGTCAGAAAGACTCTTCTTCCTACCTAATTCTCCTAGTGTCTGGTCCCTCCCCTCCTATTCAATTCAGAGCTGTCAAAAAATCTCATCTTTTCTTCTGAGAGAATTCCTCATGCCTTGCTTAATGGCTTTTCTATGACCATTAAGCATTTGCTGAACAAATCCCAGACACCATGTGTGATATTCTCCTTGTCTCAGTCCTGTAGGGTACGCTTTGTCAGATCCTTTCTCCCAGGGGAAGATCAAGAGAAGGCCTGCCTTGAATGCCAGTGGTGGTAGCTAAGGGAGGAGGAATCATTCTTTCTCCAAAGGACTAGAGTTGAATACGTTGTGTGAGGAAGTTCCAAATAAAGGTCACCAGAAAAAAATGTGGCATAACTGGATTCTTTCCTTATTCATTGGTTTTTCCTTCTGGCTCTCCAGTTTCTCTGTTGCTCCCTTATCTACAGGAAAAAAACAAAAGAAACAGGCATAATAACCAGTCTTATTTGAGTAGTATTCTCCTTATCTTTAATTTCATTTTCCATAGTTTCCATTATCTTCAATCAAGGTCTGAGGACATTTAATGGAAAACTCCAGAAATAAACAGTTATTAAGTTTAAAACTGCACAAAAAACTGCATAGTAAAGGCAAAGTAACAGACCTGAGGATCAATGGAGTAGACTAGAACAGCCAGAAACTATTCCCGATACACTGAGCCACCTCATCTTTGACAAAGGAGCCCAAAATCCTCAATGAAGGAAAGATAGACTCTTTAACAAATGGTGCTGGAAAAACTGGGCTTTAACTTGCCAAAGACTAAAACTAGATCTAGCTCTTTCAGTGTACCAAGCTAAAATCAAAGTGGATAAGAGACCTAAATATTAAAACAGACACTCTAAACCTGTTGCAAAACAGGTTAGGTGAAACTCTTGAAGACACTGGCTTAGGGAAAGACTTCTTGAACAAAACCTTTATAGAACAGGAATTGGCAGAAGAAATCAGCAAATGGGACTTCATTCTTTTAAAAAGCTTCTGCATAGCAAAGGAAACCACCAGCAGAGCAAAAAGGCAACCATCGATGTGGGAAAAAAATCTTTACCAGCTGTTCCTCAGACAAAGGGTTACTATCTAGAATATATAAAGAGATGAAAAAAATCAGCCCACCCAAATTTAAAGACCCAATTCAAAAATGGGCATCTGAAATAAACAGATATTTTTCAGAGGAAGAAGTAAGAGCAGCTAAGAAGTATATGAAGAAATGCTCAACATCATTAGTCATTTGAGAGATGCAGATGAAAACAACACTGAGATTTCATCTCACTCCACATAGAATGGCTGCCATTTCAGAATTAGCCAGCAACAAATGTTGGTGAGGCTGCGGAAAAGAAGGAACCCATCTCCACTACTGGTGGTACTGTAGACTCGTACAACCCCTGTGGAGATCAGTTTGGAGATTCCTCAAAAAGCTAGGATTGATGGTCCCATTTGACCCGGCCATTGCCCTGCTAGGTATATACACATAAGAATTAAAAGACTCATTTCACAGTGACATATGTGCACCCATGTTTATAGAAGCTCAGTTTGTGATTGCTGCATCTTGGAAACAACCCAAATGTCCATCAACTGGAGACTGGATAAAAAAGCTGTGGTTCTTCTACAGAATGGAGTATTACTCTGCCATAAAAAATGATAAGTTTGAATCATTTATACTTAAATGGACATACCTTTAGGATATACTCATAGGTGAAATAAATAGGTCACAGATAGGTAAATATCGCATCTTGTCTCTGGTATGAGAAAATAAAGATGTAAACGAGTCCTAGAATGGTATGTTATATATTATGAAATAGAAAATACTCAAAGTGAAATAGGGTGAAGGGAGAAAAATAATGAGATTATAACAAAAAGAAAGTAAACAAATTTTATGTATATAGGGAGTGGTAGGGTGGGTAGGGCTATGGGAAAAAATGAGAATTAAGTTGTGTCTTATACTGGTACAAATCCCCATTGTGGAGTGCAATCATGATGTGTATATGTAATGTACCAATAAAGATTTTAATTAAAAAATGTTTAAAACTGCACACAGTGAGCAGTATGATGAATTTTCACACCATACGACACTATTCCACCCTCGATGTCCATCCGCTCAATCCCTAGGATCCCCTTGTCTATTGCATTTATGCTATTTATGCCACCTACTCATTTGTCACTCTTGGTTATTAACAAATGATTGTAAGGTAGCAGGTTACAAATCTGGTTGAGCAACTGGGCATATTCTGCCCAAGTCTTGAGACCCATGGCACATGCACACAGTATGGAATCCAGAATGACTGTATAATTTCTGAACACTGTACTTGGGGGGATGAATCAAGAATTTCCACCTCCAGTTCCCATTTACATCTGATGTGGAACCAAGCAAGGCTTTGACAAGACAGCTCAAATCTGATGCCAGCCCAAGTGAGGTTTTGAGAGGCTGTGCCGTATTTGCACAAGGGAGAAGCAATGTAGGAATTCTAGATATAAAAGAGCCCAGCCACTGTCCCTGTTAACACTGTGAGCCTTTCACTAACCCAGTACCATTCTACAAAATGTACTTGGTTTTCACCTTCAGTAAATATATCTCATTATCTTTTTTCTGTGTCTTGTCTAACTCTTTGTTCAGGACACCAAAAGCCTGGCAGAAATTTCTTCAAGATTCAAAATCTGGAGCAGTTGCTATATTACTGTTGTAAATCTTACTGAGTCTGATTTATAAATTAAATTTTGTCCTAGGGAAAACACAGCATGTATTAGGTTGGGTACTATCTGTGGTTTGGAGTATCCTTTAGGGGTCTTGGACTATTTCTCCTGAAGATATGTGGGACTACAGTACTGTCTTCCATGGAGATGGGCAATGCAAACGTATCTTGGAGGAACACACTACCCAGTCTTCTAAAAGAAACATGCTCTCTAAACAACAGCCCTGGTGGGATGACACCACCCATCTCTGGACTCCTCTGTGAGGCTGAGCCATGGACATTAAACAAAAAGAACACACACACTTTAGAATTCTTTCTCTCCTGAAGCCCACGAAACAGCATGCACAAATCAAAAGAAACTTGGAAAGGGCTAAGGAAAGTAAATTTCTTCCTGCATTTCAATCAGTTCTAAGGGGTTCCAGGGTAAGTTCAGCAGTATGCAGTACAAGAAACAGTCATCAGCTCAATGGAAAGAAACATCAAACCAGACACACAGCATTCCAGACACAAAGCACAGTCAGTCATTTCACTGCATGCTCAATTCTCAAAAAGCTGCAGGTAGGTCTGATCTTGCTCTTAAATCTCCATGTCTGCATTTAAAAGAACTCCACCCTTATCTCATCCTGATGACTAGATTACTGTTCAGGGCTCAGATTGCTCCCAGCAGGCTTCCGGCTGGTATGCTCCTGCACCAACTGGAAGGATTTGAAACAATGGCACACCTACTGACAGCTGCTGTTTCACCAAGCCAAATGGGCATGGAGAGGGAGGGTCCTGGTTTCTCTGAAACTACAGAATATGCTGTAATTCTGTTCAAGGATCTGGAACTGTGAAACAAACAGCTCCTCCTGTTTCCTCATTCCAGAGTCAAGATGTTATGCAGAGATTGGAAATAGGTAGCTCAAGGTGACAATGAGGGCAGTGCAAACCTGGAAGAGAAGCTCCACAGTCTGCAATTCTCAAGACCCAGTTAAGGCCACAGTGTCATGGCAAAGTAATCGAGGCCACAAAAGGGAACCAGAGCTCAAGAGTACTTGTGTGGAATACTACAGGACAATAAGAAAATCCAGCCAAGAAGCATGGTGATTTGCCAGAGCATTTTCCTAGTGAAAATTAGGGCATCAGAAGCAGAAACACTCACTTTGGATCCCAATGTACAAACACCAACATCCAGAGGAAACTCTTCTGATGTCCTGCATGCTCAATACTCTTTATCTCAGATCATCACCAACCGTATTTCACATAAATGGCCATGAAGGAAAAAGTGAAAAACTATAGGCATTAAGGTATAGCTACACCCCAGCATGTTTTCATCTGGATATTGTACAGACACATACACACACACATGTACCCTGGTGCACATGCACATCCATCCATATATATATATATATATGTCCTCTATTATATTATAAAAACCTTACTAAATTCTGGATTTCAGGATTTCTGATGCCACCCCTAAAAGTTGTATCCATCTATTGAGTTTATTCTTAGTATTTTGCCCTGTTTCCATGACACATGGCATAATTCTGTCATTATATATCATTATTACCATCTTGATCACCTCTTATCAGTATCTCCCAGTATCTCTTATCAGATTTTATATATATATATATATATTATTTGATAAGCTTGCAAAATTTATCAGTTCTCACAGCAACCCAGTGTTTCTATTTTTAAAAGAATAAATTGAGGCACTGAAACAACTAGTGACTTTTCTGAAATTATCTAACCCGGACTGAAATTTGAGCAACTTGATGTCTGTTCTGCACTGCCCTCATGAGAAGGAGGCCTCCTCTCTGACAAGAGGATGAAATAGCCCATCCCTAGTAGAAGTTTGGGAGTTTCCTGCCTCCGAGGAGACTCAAGGCCAAATCTGGATTAGAGAATCTGAGAAGGAAATTTTGAATATAATTGCAGATATTCTCCATAAGGAAGCCTGTAACAAAGACAAGGAGGCTGCTCAGCAAGCTCTGACTTCAGGGGTCAGAGGGATTTCTCCACCTTCCAAATACCCACAGACCGGCATTTCTGGCAGTAATTAGTCTCAAGATTTCAGTTCAGAGTAGGACTCCTACCTTGCACTGTATTTCTCAGACATTTGCAAATATGTAATTGATTCCTTTCCTTTGTCGTCCTCAGATTCTTCAGAGCATCTGATAAGAGATACTGGGAGATACTGATAAGAGGTGATCAAGATGGTAATAATGATATATAATGACAGAATTATGCCATGTGTCATGGAAACAGGGCAAAATACTAAGAATAAATTCAATAGATGGATACAACTTCTAGGGGTGGCATCAGAAATCCTGAAATCCAGAATTTAGTAAGGTTTTTATAATATAATAGAGGACAAAAAATAAAAACAATATAGAGACTTTTTTTTTTTTTTTAGGTTTTTTTGAGACAGGGTCTCGCTTTGTGGTTCAGGCTGGCCCAGAGCTCAGCCTCCAACTCACATCACAGCAATCCTTCAGAGGGCTGGGATTACAGGCATGAGCCACCACGCCTGGCACTGTGCTATGTGGTACTGATGGCTGCTGTGCATGAGTCTCCACACCCAGTATTGTATGTGGTTATCAGGGATCGAACCCGGGTCCTTGCGCTTGCAAGACAGGGGCCAGAACCACTGAGCTAAATCCCCGGCCCAATATAGAGACTTTTTAAAGCATATTTATTACACAAATAAAGAGAAAGAAGAGAAAGTCTTTGCTTACTTGGATGATATAATGTCAATAAGACAACAAAAGAAAATTAAAATGGTTCTTCCCATTAATAGTATTATCATTTCAGCCACAATTATTTCCCTTCTGAAAAACATACAGCAACACTTTTCTAAAAGTATGTGGCTTTTAAAATGTATCCACAAATTATTTGAATTCTTGGAGAGGTGGAACTTGATTTTTCTTCCCTTAAACACAGGCTATTTACAGTGACTTGTCCTAGCAAAATATATCAAAAATAACCAGGAATATTCTATTCTAACATTGTTTGAATTTCTTTCAGAAGAGACATAAGAGTGGACCACTTCGCACATTTTTGTTTAATTCTTTGAGGAACTACCAAACTACTTTCACAGTAACTGCACTATTTCACATTTGATCAGCAATGCTTTAGGTTTTCAATTTCCCAGCATCTTCCTCCACATGTGTTACTGTTCATCTCTTGAACAATAGCCATGTCACTGACTATTGAGTACCATCTCTATGTCATTTGCAGTTTCACATTGTAAGCAAGGATGCAAGAGCTAAGTAACTGCATGAATTGACAGAATTCAATTAAGCAAAGCTCTGGTCCTTCCTCTTTATATCTACTGTGTTACTATTATTTATTTCAAATCTACACTTTAAAAAATCACAGATTAAAACCTGGAACCAAATTATGCTCAAAGCAAAGTAGAATAACACAAAACTCTCACTTACTCTTAAACAAACCCGTGCAGCTGAATCTAGATGCCAGGGGCTAACTATATAGCAAGTTAGAGCCCTGGGCAACTTAGCAAACCCTGCATCAGAAGAAAAACACAGAAAAGAACTGGGTACATGCCTTGATACAAAGGTATTGGGTTTAATCCCCACCACCACAACAAAATATATTAAAGGCAATAAAATACACCCATGCGAAGCATATGTAATTTCATCAGAATCCAGCAGCCATTGTAGCAATTTATTAGAATTTAAAAAGATATTTCCTAAGGAAAGAATAATTTATCACTAAAATTGTTTAGAATTGTTAGCTCCTGGTGCTAATATAAAGCAGCTTAAATTTTAGTTGTTTTTGATTTTTAGTTTTCTCAGGTAATGTGACATTGGATCTCTCTTGTTTATGCACCAGGCAAATGACCTGGTGCATCCTGGGTGGAACCTGCTGAGGACCATCCCCACCCCTATTGCTTCTGAAGGAAGGAATGGCACAGTGGGGAAGTTGTAGCTTCTTAATAACGGCCAGATTTTTTTAAATAGAGGGTGAATTCTAACTAATGCATTGCTTTTATAAAATATGGAGGTACTTGGACCCTGTCATAAGTTACAGGCAGGGCAGAAAGCACACTTCTTCCCTTGGTTCCAAGACTGGAGCTCTTCAAAATGGATCCATTTCCTTCTTCTTTCTCTATTTTTTTTCCTCCATACAAAGGCTAAGCCTCTGGGCTGATATCATCCTCATCCAGCGTGGTTCTTACCCCATCAGTTTGCTGACTCCAACGACATTCATCCACAAACATTCAAGTGTTTTATTAATCTAGTAGCTGTTTCTCACTCCAGCCCAGTTTACCTGTCACAGGTAACAACCAAAAGCCCCAGTAACCCTTTCCCTTCCCTCACTGAATTCTGTTCTGGGCTCACAGAGTCACCGTCCAGGTATGTTTCACTCCTAGGAAGGGAACATAGAGAGAATATGTGTTCATAGGATTGGAGATTATTCTGGACTTCAGTACAGAGTAGCAAATATAGATCTTGGATAAGGAGAATGGGAAGAAGAAGAATAAAAAAAGACCCTACAGAAAGGGCTTCCTGGTCACAAAGAGCACCTCCAGCCCCTCTTCCCTTTCCCAGGGCCCCTCTGACCCCTGAGCAAACACCTTCTGAGGCCTCAACCACTACCTCATTGGATCAAAAACACCCAGGTAGGGAGTGGTCATCTCCAGTCAGGGTGGGCCTATCTCTGGCTGGACATCCTAAAAGACAGAAGTTATGACTGAAGGCAGAGTTCTCCAGGGTGGTCATCTGAAGGGGTCTCAGGAGAAGGGCTCATAAATGCTGAGTCCCCTTTGATAGAAGGACCTCAGACACCAGCTATTTTCACAGGACTTATGTTCAGAGGATCATTATGCAAATTAAAATTGTGATAGCTTCTCTTATTGGTACATTAACATTCCTGAAATTTAGATTAAGGAGGGCCATACAAAGCAGGAAAATTCACCAGGTAGTCTTTTATTGTTATTGTTTAATGTGGCCATTCTTCTAGAAATTACTTTCCCATATCACCCATCTCTACAGAAACAAAACAGTTTTTAGCAGCATGCTAAACACAACTTCTCAGAAACCTGAAACTTTACAATGTCTTTTTTTTTTTAATTTCCCAAAGAGAAGCTGTGAAAAGTGTGTCCTGAAACATTATGTGTTGAAACATTACCACCTTTCCACATCACTGGAAGTGGCAAATAAAGATGATCTCTTACTTACTAAGGCTTATGTTTCCATTAACCCATTCTAAATCAGAAATATTTTAAGTCAGAAATGCATTTATACATCCTAATCTGTGTCCTTGTTCAACACAGTACAGTGAAAAGATACAGTACAATGAAAAGTCTTGGTTCTCTCTCCTACAATATTTACATAAGCCTCCATAGAGAAAGTTCTCCAGCTCCTATATTATTTTCTCTGCAAACTGAAAGTATCCTAAGTTGAAAATGCATACAACCTTCATTCATACAACCTTCAGAGCATCATAGTGTAGCAAAGCTTAGCACTGCAGAGTGTGACTCTCATCACATGGCTGAGGCCAGGGCTGCCTGGGAGCTGTGGTCACTGCTGCTTCCTAGGATCAACAGAGAGGAGCTGCCATGTATTACTAGCCTCAGGGAAAAGATCTGAATTCAAAATGTCAAGCTCAGTGTGCACTGAACTTGTAGTATTTTTGTATTATCATAATTTTTTTAAACTCCTAAGTCACACCATCAAAAATCAAGAAACATCTATAATTCAATATATTTTCCAGTCTCCCCCCAAAAACAGCTCATCTCATTTTGGCACACTAGAGGCAGGTCAAGAGGAAATAACAGAGGAGAGGACCAGGAAGGAAAAGGATGTGACATTGCTCAGAAGAGGAAAGGAATGGAACCACGACCGGCCCGCCCACTTAACCCACTTCACTCTGAGAGCGAGCAGGAAGGACTCTGCTGGGAGGTCTACAGCAAGGATCATATGACAGCCACACTTGCCCTCAAGGACCAGTAATGTAAGAATGTGTTTAATCCAATCACTTATCTGTCAATAAAGAGACATAGTAAGTCTTGAAATATCCTGGAACTTTTGTCAAAGAAGCCAAGCAGATGGCATTTGTAGGGTACAAGGAATGACCCAAAACTGGGAAAAATCAGGGGGAAGACGTTCTCTTGAACCAGCCTGAAGCATTTCACTCTTTTAGTCCTTAAATGGGCACCATGCCAAATTTTATATTAAGGAACATCATGGAGGGAGGTGTAATGCCCATATTTATTTATTTCTATTGATGATTTTTTAATTTTATTAGTTTTATTATATTAAACCATGTGTCCCTAACAAGTACATAAAATATCAATAAAATATTAAATTTTTATGTGTAATGAGTAAAATAAATAACATTTTCTACATCAACTGTTTGTCTACTAAATCTAAAACACAACAGCAGAATAAATTCCTCCGTAAACTACAAAGAGAATACAAACAAAACTACCACAGAAATAATTTTTACTTCCGTCACCTCCCCTAAGGCAGTTTTCACACAGGAGCACATCATGCTTGATACACAAGTACCGCTTACAATGATAGCACAAGTGCTTTGCTTTCCTGTCTTCTTTGGAGAGAATACACAAGTACCGCTTAACAATGTTAGCACAAGTATCTTGCATCCTTGGCATCTTGCTGGCCTTCCCGTTTCCTTAAAAGGCTCTTGTAATGTTTCTTTGGTCTGTTCGCTGGTCTGCTCCAGAATTATTTTGTAGAGTTGTTTGGGCAAATACATATTCCTCTGCTGTAATTGATCATTTATCAATTCCAGTTTCAACCATCTAAGAAAACTTCTCTGTGATATTTTGTGCTAGTTATTTTCTTTATAAACTGAAATTATTTGCCCTTGACATGCTTAGGATCCAGCAAAACATGACTATTTGCCAACACTTGTGTTTGAGTGACATCATAGTTGCTGTGTAACTCACAACAACATCTACAACTTTCCTTTGTTGTGACATATGACCATTTCTGGCTTAATTTATGTTGAGGGTTTACTATCAATCTTT
>PVIR01010485.1:36567-50083 GCA_004026965.1 Petromus typicus | reverse complement strand
GTTCAGGCTGGCCCTGAGCTCAGCCTCCAACTCACATCACAGCAATCCTCCTGCCTCTGCCTCCCGAGTGCTGGGATTACAGGCGTGAGCCACCACGCCCGGCACTGTGGTATGTGGTACTGGTTGCTGCTGGGCGTGAGTCTCCACGCCCAGTATAGGTATGTGGTTACCAGGGATCGAACCTGGGTCCTTGCGCTTGCAAGACAGGCTCCGGAACCACTGAGCTATATCCCCAGCCCCCTCCCAGCCCAGTTTTACGTAGTTTTTTTTCTTTCAGGAATCAAATCGACTTCTTAATGATAGACATTTTTGGAGTAAAGACGGAACCACTGTGTTGTTTTGATTTGCATTTCTCTAATGGCCAGAGATGACGAGCATTTCATGTATCTGTTAATCATACTTTTTTGTTTGAGACAGGGTCTCACTATATAGTTCAGATTGGCCTCACACTCACAGCAATCCTTTTGCCTTAGCCTTCCCAGTACTGGGATTACAGAGGTGTACCTCCATACCTGATTCTCTGCTTCTGAGATGTGTTCGTTTCACTTACCCATTCCCTGATTGGGTATTTTATCTTAGTTGGGCTAATATTTTGTATGTTCTTTATATATTCTAGATACTAGTCTTCTGTCTGAGGAGTAGCTGGCAAAACTTTTTTCCCATTTCTGTAGGTTCCCTCTTCACTCTATTGATTCTTTTGCTGTGTAGAAGCTTTTTTAATTGGATGTAATCCCATTTGTTATTTCTTGTGCATCTGAGTTCTGTTACCAAATCCTTTCCTATGACTTGTGACTTCAGGTGTTCTATCTACTTTATCTTCCATTGATCTTTGATCCATTTTGACTTTAGTTTAGTGCAGAGTGGGAGATATGGGTCCAGTTTCAATCTTCTACAGTCACCCAGTTTTCCTGGCACCATTAGTTGAATAGTCTGTCTTTCCTCCAACATAGCATGAGGTTATTTAAATATATTTTCCTCCACTGTTGAACTACTCTTTTTTTTTTTTTAAGTAGAGATACCATCCTAATAATAGCTCTAGATTGAGTCTTTAAAAAAGGGGAAAGTGGGAGAGAAACATGCAGCCATGCTTTTTGACACTGGAATCCCCAGAAATTTTGCAGAGTTCTGTTCCTGGCCCGTTTGCAGGCAGTCTCCTACTGGGACCCGTTTCCCGGCCTGTTCTCCCTCCCAAGCTCCTGGCTCACAGATTCAGTCCCCTGCATATGCACATTTATGGACCCACGAGTCACACTCATCTAGCATGCCCCACTGTGTCCTCACCCAGTGGCAAACCCAGGGATCAATTATGAGAATTGATCAATCAATAAATACAAGTTGACAGATACCCTCACAGGATCAATATAGCCAATAAATACACCAACTGCAGGATAGCACCCTTCTAGGAAGGCCACCTCCAACAACTGCAAGTCTGATTGACAGCCATGTGCTGAGGTACATATTTACTATTTCATGTTACGTTCCTAACAAATCTGTGAGATGGAAAAGAAAGGTAAAGAAGGCAACAGAGCCAGACACAGTAATATGTGTAGCTGTAACCCTGACCACTTGGGGGGCTGAGGCAGATTTGAGGTAGCTGTGGGCAACAGAGTGAGACCCTGTCTCAAAGAAAATAAGGCCAGAGCGACAACTTTCCCTTTGTAAGCAACTGCACACACCTTAAAAATTTCTCAACATTTCAGGTGACACTCACTTCACAAGTGATGTGATCGTATTCTATCTAAATATAGATTATTTGAAAATCACAAAATCCTAAGTTTTGTTTGGAACAGGGAAACAGAGTTGAAACTCCCCCGTAAATTGCACAGATTAGGGCCGGCAGAGTACCTCAGAGGCCGTGAACAGGGAGAAGGCTCAGAGGGAGGAGGGCCAAAGAGTAGTAGCTGTGGTCCTGGCGTTGGCCTCGTGGAGAGCCATATCAAAGCTTTCCCATCTGCAGTGCTGCAGGGAGGGCCTTGCGTTTCCCATGCCTGGGAGACTGGCCAGAGCTGTCCAGTCACTTGCAGGGGCCCCTGCTCTGGCAAAAACCTGTGAGCTATGAGTTCCTTTATTTCTCCTTGCTTGTTCTGCAAGAACTAGCAGTAAAGTGTTCAGGAGAAATAATCAGCATAGTTTTAAAGATGCCCCAGGCTTGTGTTCTAGATTTATCTTGGGGTAAAACTGTCAGCTGCAGAGGAAGATTAAGCAATAGTAGCCAAAGTTTTGAAATTGAAATCCCAGACTCTCTGCCTACACCATTCACCCATCCAAGTAGGTGAAATAAAGGAGAGTTGTGTTACAAAATGGGTATAGGCCATAAAGTCCAGACGGTTATATTAGCAATAGTCATGGGCTCGTATTTCAAAGTGTTCATGTCTTGGAAAATTAGCTTGTACTGTAGTTGTTGGTAAAATATCACAGTACTAAATGCTACACACACACACACACACACACACACACACACACGAAACTCCAGTAGTAACAGTGATTAAAATACACCATCACTGCCAAGCATGGTGGCTCATGCCTGTAATTTCAGTGCTCAAGAGGCTGAGGCAGGAGGATTATCTCAAGGTTCAAGGCCATCTGGGGTATGTAGTGAGTTGAAGGCCAGCCTGGACTATATAATGAAACCTTGCCTCAAAAATAAAAATAATACATGTCATCACTAATGCCTATGATTAATTGTATTATGTAATTCACAAATATAGTTTTTCCAGTGGACCCTGAAGAGAAGCTACTTTGTGTGAATAAAAACCACAGGCCCTTGACACTTGTCTGAATGTTTAGTGACAGAGGAGCCATAGACTCCGGAAGTGCTGGTGTAATTTATTACATCTAGCAGAGTAAACAAGAGGAACGAGACAGAGCAAATGAACCCCGCTCTCCTGTCAGCAGAGGAGACACGCAGACTCTGCAGTGGTCCCTCTGGAGGGCCGCGTTGGCCCTGCCAGTCCTTATCAATAAGGGCTTTTCCTCTCCGTTCTCAAAATGGGCCCCCACCGAGACTGGTTGGCAAGCACGGAATCGAGTACCAACTCTCACCTCTGCACCCTCCAGGCCTGGAGTGAAAACAACTGTGTCCAGGTCGAGAGCGCAAAGTCCTGCGGGAGTTGTACAGGACCGAGCACGGAGAGCTCGCACTTCCGGTAGCCGCGGACACAAACTTTTCTCTTGCTGGATTGAGGATGTTTGATGTGTTTACAAGGCCTGACGTACACAAGAGCAGGAAATCGATTCCAGGAAGAAGGAAAAACAAGAAGAAGAAAAAAGGGGGAGTGAGATAGATAAAGATAAAAGGGATGGAGCCCCCATCACGGGTGGTCAGGCTGCCCCCCCGAGGCGGTCTTGCCTCCACGCCCCGTCAGCTCCGGAGTCTTTCTTCGTGAGCCCACGATGAGATTTTACTGCTGCAGCTGCTGCTGGCTGAGTCGGTCTTACCACGGGTGCTCGGGACCAGACATTCTCCGATGGTGGAATATTCGTGTATAAATGGGGACGGGATCCACACTGAAACAGGAAACTCACGTATGTTTCAGATGTACCTTATGCCTATAGCCTGAAGGTAATTTCATACGACATTTTTTATGCACTAGCATTTTGACAGTGACTCGTCACACGAGATCAGGTGTGGAATTTCCTACTTGTGGTGTCCTGTCGGTGCTCAAGAAGCGTGGGTTTTAGAGCATTCAGAATTCTGGTTTTCAGATCTGGGATGCTCAGCTTGTCTTCAGCCTACCATGACGGAGTGCCTGCTTTGAGCTGGGTCCTGTGCTACTTCCTCATCTCTAGTACCAGCCCTGTGTCAGGCTTGTCACTAATTTCACTCTCCCCAGGAGGAAAGAGGCCCCGGAGAGGCTCAGGGACTTAGCCCAGATCCCAGGCTCTGCAGATGGCAGCACCAGGCCCTGAGCACGGGCTTTCTGAGACTCCGTCTGTACTTTTAGATAGCAAAGCAAAAAGGGGGATGGTATCTAATGGGCAAAAAACAAACATGTTAATTACTAACACATACTACTAAATATGTACTACTACATCGAGATGGAGCAGAGGAGGAGAGGGATGAAAACGGACTGAGGGGCATTATGTGCAGGTATCAACTTCCCACGAGGAAGGTAACTGTTATGTACTGCAGACCGTACCAAGAAAGATGGAAAACGCCCAAGAAACGTGACGGGTTATCTGTGGTGGTCTATGTCAGGTCACTTCGAGTGCTGCTCTGCCCTTCACGTGAGGAGCTCGAAGGCAGGAAAAACGAGGGGACCTCCTGGGTCCAGTGTTTATTCTGGAAAGGACTGTAAAGTGTCACTGGAAGTCACATTCCTAGAGTACAAGGAGGAAAAGGAGATCGGGCAGGTAGATAGATGACTGCCAGGTAGCGATGGAGCTGAAGTTGACACCTGGCTTCCTCATTCTTCCTAGCACCTCATGCCGGAGTCACTTGGAACTACACTCCTTTTTTCTCCTACTTGAATTTATGAGGAAAAAAAAAAATGGGAAAGCCTGAAGAAGCATTTGAAAAATATCAGGATGCTTGGAGTAAAGCTCTCCTGGAAGGAAGTGTAGAAGGTAATTTCAGAGGCTGGAAGAGATAGTCTTATCTCGGGCAATTAGTGCTGGACAGCTTTTGCTGCTTGGGTGGAGGCCAGCTCGGAAACAGGAGCCTTGTGAAGGCCAAAGCCGAATCGGGATGTGGAAAGCAGGGACTTCCACCTCCTGAGTACAAGCCCAGAGTGTGACAAAAAGTATTCGGTTTTATTCTGAACGTAGTAAAACAAAGCAAAATGTGACCTAGGGCCTTTGAGTCCAGGTCAAGGGCCCAGGAAATCAGATTTCCTTGATTTTTGTGAATTGTCCCCAGGGTTTTTCATGTCTTCGGCTGCCTAGAGTTTTAAGGTCCCGCTTGCACGTGTAAACCGAGCGGAATTTCCCATGGAGACGGAAGAGGCTGTTCACATCCCTCTAGCAAAACAGCTCAGCCGGAACCCAAGGTATCACTTCCACGATGCTCCCTCTTCCCACCTAATCCTTTGTCCTTTCCTCCCCACCCCCCACCGCCAGCTCTTTCTTACCACTGTCTCCTCCTTCCCTCCTAGAACGAAAAACAGTAAAGTACAAATTCTCATCCTGATCACAAGCGCAGTAGGTTCCTCACTCTGATCCCCCGGACCTGCTAAGATCAGGTCCTCAAGATTTATTATCTCCCTACCGGCTCATCAACACTTCCCCCACCAGATGGCGCCCTCTTTTCTTTAGTGGAATTGAGGGGACAGATGTTAAGATTTTTTTGGATTGCTTTTTTTGCACTGGGATCCTCCTGCCTCAGCCTCCTGAGGGCTGAAATGATAGTTGTGTTACCACATGTTCAATAAGATCTTAAAAAAAAATTGTTGATGTGTCTTTACACAAGACTGAAAATGTTTGAAGTTTAAAGATGGTACCTGACTATCTATCCATCTATCTATCTATCTAAGTATTCTATCTCATGTAGAACTTTATTACTGTAACGAAGAGTAGTGGGATTTTATGATATTTGTAAAGTCTTCCTAAGTCTTGGAAGTTATAAAACATTGACAATCAAATCTAAGCTTTCATCCCATCTTCTGCCAGGCATTTACAGCACAAAGTGGTGAGAGAATTGAGTTGTAACTAAAGCAGCCCCCGGGGACCTTGTCTAGAACTAAGAGCAGAAGAGAAAGTCAGCCGCCCTTTCAAATTCACACCTATTAAATAACAGAAACTGCGCAGGCTCACAGCAACATGTGCAAATTTGAAAATGTTTCCCTGAGGACATTTCTCTTTGTAGCAGAATCTCCTCTCTCTGCTCTTGGTAAGCACGGGAAAGAGACGACCGCCTCGCCTGGTAGCCAGGACCCCGGGACCGTGTGTACGATTCTCTCTGCTCCGGTTCTCTTCAGGATCATTCTGCCTGACAGAGCTTTAGGGCCTCCCACTGTCACTAGCGCCCTTTTTCCAGGGTAGGGGCAAGTGTTCTGGCCTCAGCCACGGCTCAGGGACACAAGGCTCATTCTGCAGTTAGCACGAGCCCCCCCACGCTACACCCGAACTCTTCCTGCACCTGCCAGGCAAAATGACCCGGGATCTTCCTCGAGAGTGAGCACCTGCGTGTCTCCGAGGTCCCCACACCTGGGCTGTGTCTACGCTGCTGCCGTCCAAGCTCTCCTCCCCATTCTCCTTGGGAACCTGAAGTGGGCTCTTCCCTCGGGCCTCCCAGCCAGCATTTCTTCAGTCACATCGTCACCTGGACTGCGTGTCTCCCGTGAGATCTGTGCTGCACCGCAAGGACAAACTGCTGCCCTGTGGGGAGGACCTGGGTCACGCACAGCCCTACACCCCACACAGCCAGGCTGGGTGCGGGGAAACACATCCTAGGCACACATCAAAGATGACAGCATATTTTTGGGGAGATTAATTATGCCTTCTGCTTTTTTTTTTTTTTTTTTTGCAGAACTAGGGATCCAACTCAGGAACTTGCACTTGCTAGGCCGGCAGAGGGGCACCACTGAGCTACATCCTCAGCCCCTGCTTTATGCTCTCTTTCAAAGCGATAAGTATATACACTGCTGTAGTTCACAGAGACACAAAAATAACCCACGTAGATACATATAATCATGTACTTTATTTAGTAACAGGTAATTCCTTCTATCCTTGTTCCATTTTCCTGGTTTCCCACTCAGGCTTCCCACAGTGTTTTCACTTTTCAACCTGTAACAAATACTTTAGCTTCGAAGATCTCTGCTAGCATGTGACAGATGGTCAAGTAATGTCAAAGGCTCCTGAAGATGGCTTCTGGCAGCCTCTGGTTTTCCTTTTACTAGGGAGGGATTAGCTGTTGTTTTGGATTTTGTTTTGTTTTGTTAGAGAGTTTTACTGTGTAGTTTAGGCTGATCTTGAAATCACTATGTATGTAGCCAGGCTGACCTCAGACTTGCAGAGATCCTCCTGCCTCAGCCTCCCCAGTGCCACCATGCTCGGTGATGTGCTTTGTGTTCTTTAAGTAGGAAGAATGCTTGATTTTGCGGATGACTCGTAAGCAGACATCACCATTAACTCCAAGCCTTCATTTAATGGCCCCCAATTCGGTTTTCCATGGACTTCTATTCCTGGGCAGTGGAGGATAATCCAAGCAGGACCACTTCATAATGGCCTACATGATAAGCCTCATAAAGTTATTATTGTTTTTTTGCAATTAATGGTTTCACTGACAATTTTATTGTATGGTTTGAAGCTGCCCCATTCCCTGGGGCCTCTGAACATGAGTCTATAATAAGCCTCCTCAGTCCAAAAAAATTGGCCTCAGACTGCTCTATTTTAAAACACTCATCTCTAGCTCTCTTATTTTCTTGATCTTTATTTTTGGAACATAACACTCGAAAATACATTTAAGCAGAGGATAATAAGGCTGTAAGGCTTAGCTATAAAAGTGATTTATTCATGAGTATCACACAGCTCCCTGGCTGACATGCATTTCGTGTCCATTTTCTTTGAGCGGACCCCCTCAGCCTTCCCTAACCCTTCACCTTTGACAGGAACTTGCTGTCCCCTCTGTGCTCTCTCCCACTTTGCTCTGAAGAATCTCATGATGAGCTAGAAGGGACCAGCTGGGGCTCAGAACTACTATTTGGAAAGCTGTGCTATGAATCAATGATGTTCCCTGGTCACAATTACTGACTTTATTAGGCACTCCATTTGCTGTTTTTTAATTAGAGAAACAAGAGTTCTTAATTCATCATTTTGCAGTCACTTCACTACACTTTTCTAATGGTGCTCTGCTGGCAGCTGCAGCTCTGAAAACCTCGCCTTCCTCCAGGTCAAGGGACCTCGCCTCTGGGAGCCGAGCGCCGGCCCACAGGACGCAGCAGAAGACAGAGCCAGCAATGAAGATACGTGCTCTACACTGCATCGTTTTTTATGGTTTCATCCCCATCAGCTCACCCAGTGTCATAAAAAGAAAGCTGAGAAAACAGATTCAGGGAGATTCGCTAAAGGGCATCTTCAGGGCCTCACAGCTGTCCGTGGGTCAGTGGCAGAGACCAGGCTTTAAACAATCACGTGTTGATTCTGATTTCAAAAACAAATTCAATTTCCCAAATAGGATTAGCAATGCTGAAATTTTCATAAATGGTCACAGCAATGAATCTTTCAGAAGCAGTACTTACCAGGGACTGTGCTTTTCTTAGCCTAGCTCGGCCCTGTGGCTTATTTTTCTTATCGTGTGACTGCTGGCTGAAATCTGGGGTCATTTCATTTCTTTTCCTTCTTCTGTAAATGGGAAGGCAGGGGGAAATTATAAATTATCATTTTACAACTTTGGCAGCTTATGTAGGTATTTGTTCATTTGACTTTTTTGCCCCTGCAACTTAAAAGATTGGAAATAAGCCTGACATCTATCAATAGGGATCTGGTTGAATGAGCTCCAGCACTGAGCACAATGGACCACTATGAACTGTAGAAAGAAAAGCAGAATATTTCTATAGATGACTGCAGAGTGAGTGCCGAGATATACTATTACAGGAAAAAAGCAGAAAAAGAAAAGTGAATGTAGTATCACATGCCACTCATTTCTGAAAGAAGGAACTTCAGAAAGTACATGTATATACGTAGATCTTTGCTTGTACTTTAGTTTTTTAAATTATTATTATTATTATTTTTTACTATTATTTGTGGTCCTGGAGACAAAACTGGTATAAGACTGGGCTATATCTTTAACCATTTTTATTTTTCAAATTTTGAGATAGGGGCTTACTACACTGCCCAAGCTGGCCTCGGATTTGTGGTCTTCCTGCCTCAGCCTCCCAAATACCTAGAGTTTAGGTGTGCACCACAATGTCCAGCTAGGTCTGATTTGTGTTTTTTATAGTGATAAGAATTGAACTCAGAACCTGCACATGCTAGGCAAGCAATCTCACTGGATTATACTGCCAACTCTTTTAAGAAATATTTATTTTGAGATGGTCTTGTTACATGGACCAGGCTGACCCCAACTTTACAATCTTTCTACCTCAGCCCCCAAGTAGGGGGAATTACAGGTGTCCATTTTCTGGTGCCAGATTGGTCTGATCATTTTTTTTTTTTTTTTAAGGTTTTTTGAGACAGGGTCTCGCTTTGTGGTTCAGGCTGGCCCTGAGCTCAGCCTCAAACTCACATCACAGCAATTCACCTGCCTCTGCCTCCCGAGTGCTGGGATTACAGGCGTGAGCCATGGCACCGTGGTATGTGGTACTGGTTGCTGCTGGGGTGAGTCTCCACGCCCAGTATTGTTATGTGGTTACCGGGGATTGAACCCGGGTCCTTGCGCTTGCAAGACAGGCGCCGGAACCACTGAGCTATATCCCTGGCCCCCTGGTCTGATCTTTTTAAACGTCCACTCCATCCTCTCAGTTTCCTTGGTCACAAGTGTTTACATCTCAAAAATAACTCAAGAGGAAGCCAGGTGTGGTGGCACACACCTATAATCCTATCACTCGAGAGGCTGAGGCAGGAGAATTGCTGAGTTTGAGGCCAGTCTGGGCTACATAGCAAGTTCAAGGCGAGCCTGAATTACTGAGCAAGACTCTGTCTCAAAACAGCAACACTTTAGAGATCATCAGTTCACCTTAACAAGTGTACATATCTAAATGCGCCTCTCTCTTGATTACCCACTCACTTTTTTGGAGAAGGGAAGACAAATAGTATGAAAAACAGAACAGCTATAATGAACCATATGGTGCTGGCTTGGAATTTAATAGTAAAACATCAAAAAAGGATACCATGTTAAGTAATTCCAGGTAGAGAGTTCAGAGAAGTCATGATTCAGAGGGCAAATTTGCCAAGGTTTCATTTACATTTTCAATGACTTCTTGCTTCTTAGTATTGAAAAACCTTTGTATTTCACAGCAGGTTTTATTTCCACTTTCTCATCTACTGAAATGTACGTAAATTGTTTTGAACGACGTTGAGAAGGACATGGAGCTTCTTACCCTTGGGAGCTGGGCTGGAAGGGATCACAGTTGTCCAGATAATTAAAGCGAATGATATCCGTCGGATGCTTGTCAGAGGATCGCCAAGGAGGAAGCACTTTCTCTCCTAGGTTATTCTTTTTCCTTGTGGAAGAGGACCATACAGGGGACTGCTTATCCCCCGGAGAGCTCCTTGCCACTGGCTGAACATTGGCAATTACAAAGCCATCCTTTGGAGGTGTCTAGGAGGAAGAAATGTATTATTTCTGTCCCCAAAGCATTTTGCTAATGTGACAACAACAAAACAAACATTACTGTCAGCTGTATTGCCGTCCCGTCACCGTGGCAACAAGAACGGTGATGATCACGGTAGCTGGCACCCCAGAGACTGTCCGTGTGCCAGGCGGTCTGGAGCAGTTTTCATGCCTGCCGTTAGCATGCCTTTATAGTACATCACCATTACGCCTATTTCACAGAGAGGGAACTGAAGACAAAACCAGTGAATTTGCCCACTCTAACCTAAGTAGAATTTGAATTTGCACCCAGGAATCTTTTACTTTGAACCCACATGCCAAACCTCTTGTACTGCCAGCTTTTCTCTCATGCCCTTGTGTACTTTGTCATTTTATTTATAAAGCGTGTAATTCTAAAAAAATAGGTTCTCCATCCTTAATGATCTCTAACACACATTTTGAGACGAACAGGGATAGACTATAAATCTCATTGTTACCCAACTCAGCTATGCCTGAAGGACACCTCTGGTTAATTTCTAAAATTGAAAGACAGTCTTTCATGTGTAAAATTCATAAGGTTTATATGTGGTTGTAGCCTAAGGGAAATGGTACTGGTATGTTGAGATGCCATTAAGAGCTTAATTTTTGTTCATTAAGAGATTAGGGCACTATTACTTGGTAAATTGGTTTGTTTTAATTGTGTGTGAAAATCTAGAAATTCCCGAGTTAGAGCCTGATGTGTAGCTCAGTGCCAGAGCCCACGCTGAGCACATGCCAGGCCCTGAGTTCGGTCAGAAGAAAGACAGGGAAAGAAAGGAGAGAAAGAGAAACAGGGAGACAGACAGACAGACAGACAGAGGGAGGGAGGAAAAGAAGGAGGGGAAAGGACAAGAGGAAAGAAAGGAAGAAAGAGAGAGAAAGAGAAGGGAGGGAGAAAATAAATGTAAGAGAAAGGAAGGAAGATATAAAGGGAGAGAAACGAGCAGAGGAGAAAAAGAAACAAAAGAGGGGAAGGAAGAAAGACTCAAAAAAAGGAGAGATGAGAAAAGAAAAAAAGATTCCTCAGTCTTCCATTACTTTAGCTGCTCTCTGTAGACATTTTTATTACAGGATCCTACGAGTACTCAGGACTGCGATTCCAGTTTTGTTTATTGCATCTGTCCTGGGCACCATGAAAGCAGGTTAGGATCTCTGGATGATCTTGCACACATCAGTGTATAGTAAATATTTATTCACCGAATGATTAATGATAACCTAATAGCAGATTAAAAAGACATTTTATACTAATCTAATTCAGTATTTTAGTTAGGTCTCACCACGGATGGACTTTCATCTAATTTCTGCAAACTTATTTTTTCTGGATGGCATATAGTTTAATACTACCAAAAATAAATAATGCATAGTAATATTATAAGTATTTCAGAGGAAAATATTCAGATATAAATCCAGTAATGCCCAAGAAGATCCCTCCTTAGCCAACCCTGGCCCGAACCGATGCTCTTGTGTCTCCCTTATTGGTTACTCTTGGCAGTCTTTCCCAGAACTGATGTGTATTCCAAGTACTGTCTCCCTTAAGTGTCACCCTTTTCTAGCCCTACTGGAATGGGTATGTAGTCCAAATATGGGTCATCCTTATCTAGAGGTTATACTATGCCCTGAACCAATGTTTCCTAACCCAAATTTGAACTTACTATAGAACAGTCAACAATGATAACTTGTAACCGGTCAACTGCTTACTCTGCTTGTGTGCTATTTCCAGCTTGCAAACTGCATATAAATGGTAGACAGACGAAAGAAAGGGGCCTGGATCTTTGAAGAATTATTCCAACCAGGCCCGTCAATGTAAATTAAGTTTACTTTTGGCCTCCGAGTCCTGGATGCCTTGGTGTCTTCCAGTTTGCCGTTACAAGACTCTGTCTCAAAATAAAAAGAGCTGGGGATGTAGCTCAGTGATAGGGCATCCTTTAATTCAGTCCCCAGGGCTGAAAGACAGAAAATCTAAAAAGTACAAAATAGGTAATAACGAAAGGGTACGGAAAGGAAGAATAAAAAGATTCAAGGTGTGTTGGGTTCATGCCAGCTCTCCATGAGGAGTGTCACCAAGATGTACTATACATGTGGACTAATAAAAGTGACAGTAAATTAAAACCTTCTCCAAATAAAATGATCATGTATTTTTCTTTCAACCTGTGAATGATTAGTGCTTGATGTTTAACTATTAAGCCAATGTGATTTTTTTCATGGGTACATGCCTCCTTCCTTCGTGAGTTTCTTGTATTCTTGGATTTAATTTGTTAATACCCTGAAGGGTATCCCTGTTTGGCTCAAATTGTCTCTGTGTTCAAGAAGTATATTGATCTGTGGTTTTGTTTGCTTGTAGTTTCTGTCTGGTTTTGATATAAGGGTAATAAATGGGACGTTTACCTTCTTCCTCTATTTTCTAAAAGAGTTCACATAGAATTATCATTATTTCTTCTGTAAATATGTCAGGGAATTCACCAGTGAAACTATCTGGCCTGGATTGGGGTAGATGTTTTAAAATTATGTATTCAACTTTAAATCAATACTTCTTTATTCATGCTTTCTATTAGTTATTGAGTCAGTTGTACAAATTTGTCTTTTTAAAAGATTTTTTCCATTTCATCTAAGTTGTTAAATTTAGTAACATAAAGTGTTTTTTTTTTTTTTTTTGAGACAGGGTCTCGCTTTGTGGTTCAGGCTGGCCCTGAGCTCAGCCTCCAACTCACATCACAATCCTCCTGCCTCTGCCTCCCGAGTGCTGGGATTACAGGCGTGAGCCACCACGCCCGACACTGCGGTATGTGGCACTGGTTGCTGCTGGGTGTGGGTGTGGGTCTCCGCACCCAGTATTGTTATGTGGTTACCGGGGAATCGAACCCGGGTCCTTGCGCTTGCAAGACAGGCGCCAGAACCACTGAGCTAACTCCCCGGCCCAACATAAAGTTGTTTATAATAGATCTCATTATATTGCCCTGGTTGTCTTAAAATTTGACATCCTCCCTTCTTAGCTTACTAAGTGCTGGGATTATAGGTGTGTGCTATTAGTTGGGTTTTTAATTTAAATTTAAATTTTCTAACTTAGCTCTATTTCTCTTTTTTTTTTAGGTTTTTTTTTTGGAGACAGGGTCTCGCTTTGTGGTTCAGGCTGGCCCTGAGCTCAGCCTCAAACTCACATCACAATCCTCCTGCCTCTGCCTCCCGAGTGCTGGGATTACAGGCGTGAGCCACCACGCCCGGCACTGTGGTATGTGGTACTGGTTGCTGCTGGGCGTGGGTCTCCACACCCAGTATTGTTATGTGGTTACC
>PVIR01010485.1:18499-36467 GCA_004026965.1 Petromus typicus | reverse complement strand
ACTTAGCTCTATTTCTTTAACAGGAAAAACTTTAAGTTTCATACAGCAACATATTTACTGAGGAAATGTAATACCATACAAAGAGGAGGCAATTTTCTGGCATTCAAACTACCCATTACATTTAATCATAGTTACACATAAGTGTTCTGTGGAAAGCATTCTTTCTGAAGACAAAAACATAAAGCTGGTTTTATATGTTATACTCAAAATCCCTTTGCAGTTTATTAGTGAATCAACTTCTCTCCCCACCTCAGGACAGCCTGAGCTTCAGCTCCTGAAATCCACTCCCTGAAGCCTGAGAATAGAAGCTAGAAAAGCCGAAGAAGGAAAAGAGTCCTAGCTATGGTCATTTTGAAAAGGATGTCTAAAGCCTGCATCTAAACTTGTCCTAATTAGCAGGTAATAGTACAACTTCTGTCATTTCAGCTGCTTAGGAGCCTGAAGTAGGATGACTGAATTCAGGGCCTATCTGGGCAATGTGGTACAATCTCAAAAAACAAATTTTTACATAAATAAATAAAACTATCTTTTAAAAAAGAAAGCCTTTCTGGGCACACCAGCTACCGACGAGAAACATTAGTTTTATTGCTGTAATTGTAGCAGTCTTAATTAAATATATCTTAAGTGTCAATAGTCTAAGAAAGTGCAATAAAACCCAAACCTAAATAAGCAAATTAGAGGTTGACTATTAATATTTCAAAAAAGTTTCTTCAATTTTACAAGCAGTCCCTACAGTTTTTTTAAAACAGACTATGATACTCTTGTGTTTTAAAATTACTTAAAAAATTAATATGCACATAAGTGATCAGGAGCTCATCTATTTCACAAAACAATAACAATGCATGTTTACAGAAAACACCAAAAACACAATTTTCTAATGAATGGTCTAGTTAGCTGTGACTGTAAATGTGAAAAAAAAACTGGTTATAATGCACTCAAAGCTACTAGAAAAAAATTTTCTCATATTATTTACTTTTCTGGTTTTATGTAAATGTCATAGTTGCTTAGTGTCTAGCTTACAAAAAAAATCTTTAATTACACTTTTATTACCTCCTCCCCTTTATTAATGACTTTATTGGAAAAATTTCCTTATAAATGATACAAAAATAAAATTCAAGCTGAGGGTGACATATTCCTATAATCCCTATTCCCTTCAAGGTTGAGTCAGGATCCTAAGTTTGAACTCAGCTTTAGCAATTTAGCAACTTAGTAGGTCCTGTCTCAAAATACAAGAGGGCTGAGGATGTCGCTCAGTGCAGAGGGTCCGAATTCAATCCCCAGTAGCATAAATAAATAGATAAACAGACTCTGGGCTGACAACTCCGTGGCATAGCGGTTGCCTAGCAAGGGTGAGACCCTGGATTCACTTCCCAGCATTGCAAGAGATAGATAAATGTTGAAAACAAACTCCAGGCTGGGTGTAGTAGTGCACACCTGCAGTCCCAGCACTCAGGAGGCCGAGGGAGAAGGAATGCCATGAGTTCGAGACCAGCCTGGGCTACAGAGTGAATTCAAGGCCAGTGAGACCCGGTCCCCGCCCCCCCAAAAAATACCCAAGAGCCACAACAACAACAACAACAACAACAACAAAATATTCATTTTGTAGGATCACAGGAAATCTGAATCAATAGAGTAAAATATGATGGCTATCGATAACAAATACTGCATATGACCCACAGAGTTCTTCGGTCAGAGCTGTGTCTAAGCTAGAGGTAGATGTCAGGGACCAGGACAGAGGGAGGCCATCAAATCCTGTCCTCCCGGAGGCAGCTGCAGGCTCGGGTTGGTAGGTGAGGGCTCTCAGCCACTGTGGATACCCTAAAAAGGGCTTTGGCATCTCGGAAAAGAACATTGTGAAATCATCTTGGAAGTAAATATCTTTGGAGCTACCGGTTTTCCTCCACTTCGGATTTGCCCATTAGTTCTTAGTTCTAGAACTTAGGACAGCTGATGGGTTAAGTTTGCTGCTGTCTATCTCAAGTGTACCTTGGGCTTGGTGACGTGAAGTTTTTTCACCATTTGAATATAGTGCTTCTTCCATATCCCCTGCTCAAAGGGACTCGGGGAAAAACTGATACACCAGTTAAACCTTAGACATTTCAGCATCCACAGCTGGTCCAGTTCCGCTAAATTCTTCCAGTGCCAGCTCACCTGGAAAAACAACCACAGTTAAAAACAGAAACACCTTATTCAGCTCAGGTGCTCACTTCCTTTAGCTTCTATGCTGCCATTGTGGGCCTGTCGCATGTTTTTTTGTCCTTGTCCTCCAAATCACAGCTTAGTTACTGCCCACCTGGAGTGGGGTTACTTCAAGTGCTAATTCAGACTTAAACTCAGAGTGTACTAATAGTGCCGGCTACATCTTAACCATCCTCGTAGCAATCTAGGGAATGAGTATAATCATTACTCTCATATTGCAAATGAGAGCACTTAGGCTCAGATAGACTTTGCAAATCCCTCAGGATTCCTGAAAGTCATATGAAAGTTACATGAGGCTGCGTGTTGCTATACTTTTCAGTTTCCTTCCATTCTTCAGTGTCCCTAAACATAAATTTTATAAATAGAACACAACTACCACTCCTGTTTGGTGTGTATTATAAAGCCTTTAAGATTCCATACCCTTAGCATTATGGCTGACTCCATACATCCAGAAAATGGGGGAGGTGACCCCCTTGGAGAGGTATAGCAGTATTTATAATAACTACCTCAGGTTTTCAGTAAGTCTTGCTAGGAACCAAAGTCAGGTTCACATATAAAGTTGAGCGATTCTATAGCTAAGCTAAAGCTTAGCGATTCTGTAGTTAAGATGTAAGAGTTGCAAAGGTGATATCTAACTCTCACCTTTGAAGACTCAGAATTAATACCTGTTAAGTGCCCCTCAAAATTGGACCATTTTCTCTAATGGCTTTTGTTATCCATACGTCCATGTGTGTGAGTGTGTGTGTTACTGGGAATTGAGTCCAGGGTCTTTGCACTGAGCGACATCTCCAACCTTTTTTAAAAAAGAGCTTATTTTGAGACAGAGTCTCACTAAGTAGCTACGTTACCCAGGGGTGGGCTCAAACTTTTGATCTTCGTGCCTCAGCCTCACAGACTCTGGGATTCCAGGTGTGCACCTCCGCGCTCAGCTTCATGCATTCGTTTTTTTATTCTTCTCTTTCTCCCTCGTTCGATCCACCACTTAGTGAGGCTGTGTTATGTACTAAAGATGGATTATTAGGAAAGGAGTAGCACATAGTCAGAAGAGGTAAAAGGTGCAGCAGCTGGAAGGAAGACAGAGCAGTGCACACAGACGGTGGAATCTGCTGCTCCAGTAGCACTTCTCTCCAACGGCCACAGGTCCAGGGTGGAAAACCTGGGGAATCTTGGGAAGTTTTAAGAAAAGCAGCACCCGTAACCTCATCAGTCAGAGATGACCATTCCTGACAAACCAGTAAAATCCTTTTGTTTTCAGTTTCCCTTTTTTCAAGGCATATGTGAAACAACACTGGGAAATTGGATGTAGAATAAAGCTTTGCTTTCTTCATTTACAGGTCATAGATCTCTGTTCTTCCATGACATTTCTGGGTTTTTTTTGAGACAAGGTCTCGCTTTGTAGTTCAGGCTGGCCCTGAGCTCAGCCTCGAACTCACATCACAGCAATCCTCCTGCCTCTGCCTCCCGAGTGCTGGGATTACAGGCGTGAGCCACCACGCCCGGCACTGTGGTATGTGGTACTGGTTGCTGCTGGGGTGAGTCTCCACACCCAGTGTTGTATGTGATTTGTGGGGGATCGAACCCGGCCCCTTGCGCTTGCAAGACAGGCGCCAGAACCACTGAGCTAACTCCCTGGCCCAACCATGGCATTTCTAATGGCTGCATAACAGTCTGTCACAGAGCTATATGATTTCCCTAATATTGAACACTTAGATCACTATGTTCTTTTAAATTTTTATTTCACTTTAGAACAGGTAATATGTGTACAGTCATATAAAATTCAAAGAGGCAAATGGACACAGGGTAAAACATCAGTCTCTGACCCACTTCTGTCCTCCCTCCGCTCGTTTCCACCTCTGGGTACAACTGCTGTTGTACTAGGTCAGAAATACTCTTAGCAAAGATGAACAAATGCCTGTCTGCTCTCCTTCTTCCCCACGTGGCAGAACCTTCTTATTCTGCAGCGTTGCTTTTTTTGTACCACATCTGGGCGATCACTGCAACTTATTTACTCTGTCCCCAACTGGTGGCCTTTTCTGTTGTTTCCTGCCTTCTGCTCTAACAAACAATGCTGCAATATTCTTATACGGAAATAAGTTTAACAGAGCTGGTAGTAAATCCATCTGACCAGTAAACCCTCTGGACAGTGGGATGGCAGTGATCAAAGGAATTCTGACTAAAAATTTAACACTACCAGGTGTTCTCTGTGGTCACTGCACCGGTTTGTCTACTGACAGTGTGAGAAGGCTCTACCTTCCCCAAGTTCTTACCAGTGCCGAACATTATCATTAACAGAAAACCCACCCTAGTGAGGAAAAATGGCACACCAGGAGGCCAAGCATCACACACATGGTTGAAATCTGCATTCCTTTCTTTTGTGTGTGGGTGTGAACTACTCGCTCATTTTCTTTGCTATTTTTGACAGGTTATTTTCTCTCTTTTTAACGTATATATTTATAGGAATTATTTTTTTTAAATAAGGAAATAGCCCTTTGTTAGCAATATATTTCCCCCTGCCTCCTGGCTGGATTTATTTATGGTCTTCTTTTCCATGTGGAATATTTTTATTTTTATAGTCACAATTTAAACTCTTGCTGCTTTCATTCCTGCTCACGACATCAAAAATGAATAAAGAAAGACTAGAAACTGCACATTTTCTTTTACAGTTCCTCAGTGTTGGAGGCTCATAAGTCTCCTGCCTTGTGGGTTTCTTTTTTGAGTCTTGCATGGTTTGCTTTGGTGTGATATAAATCTTCTTTTCCCTTAGTATTTGTTTTCTAGGCACCTGCCCAAGTGTCCCGACACCATTTTTTCTGACTGCATTTATTTTCTTAATCTTACATGAATGTAGAGTAGCAGGTAATTTCCGGTTTGACTGAACTCTAAGAGAATTCAGCCAGGTGTGGTATTGCGCATCTGTAAGCCCAGGTCTCTAGGAGCCTGAGGCAGGAGCACTGCCCGTTTGAGCCCAGCCTGGGTAATGTAGCAAGACCTTGGCTCAAATATTCAAATAAAAAAGAAGCAAGTGGGGAAGTAGCTCAGTTGGAAGAGCTTGAGATCAATCTCTACAACTGAAAAAAAAATATATAAATGACTATATTAGTTTTATAGCTTACATAATTTAACTTTGCTTTAATATATTTAAAAAATCATTTTATAGAAAATAATAGCCAGCACCTTGTACCTTGTCCTGCTCAGGTGGGTCTCTCCTCTCTTATTCTGAGCTTTTGCTGTTCCTGAGTGGCCTGCCGTCTACAGTGGAGGCTCACATGAGGCTGAACACTGTGCCGGAGCCCCTGCTGCTAACGGCAGCTGCATCTCTGCGCTAACACTCCCTCTTCTGTGGACAGTATTGGTGTCTTGTGCTTTTCCTCACTTTGAACCCTACATCCAGTAAGAGACAGTGGAGGTAGGAGTTGCTCAGCCTCCCCTACTCAGCTGTACTGCCTGGCTTTATGCACATGTGTGTGAGTTTCCTCCTTAAGTGACCAGAGTTTCTTAAGACTGTCCTCACAAAATGCCACATGCCACTTTTCCGTCCTTACCTGGGCACAGCGACAGAGGCTTCGGGGGTCTAGGAAGGAAAAGATGTACACAGATAACACCCTGGGGAGCTTGGTAGTAAAGTCCAGGGCTTCTGCTGGGATTTTTTCCTGAAGCTTTCGACAGCAGAATTTCTGCTGGGACAGCGAGCAGCGCTCCAACAGGCCGGTGAGGATTCTTCTCCTCTGAGAGTCTGTCCACTTGTCAAACTGGAAAAAGACAAAGCAAGACATAAAGAGCTGCAGGTTTAGTCCAACAGCGGTGATTCATTCTGGGGAAGAGAGGAGAGTAGCATGAGAATGGCAGGAGAATAGGCTCTCCTTCATCACTTCTTGTTTTTTTAGAGAAGGTCTTGTGTGGTTCAGCTTCCTTGGAGTTTACTCTGTGACCCCGGTTGGCCTCAGTTTGTCTGTGATCTGCCTGCCTCAGCCTCCTGAATGCTGGGATGACAGGCAAGTTCTACCTCTCCTGGCTTAGTCATTTATTTCTAATGCATAGCAAAGGTTCCTGCTCCTATTCAGTACATTTTGTTTTGCCACCTACCCCTCCTTTCTCACATTTATATGCATAAGCATGTACATGACCTAAGTGTGTACAACGAAGTGCTTTTGGCTTCAGAACTTGAGTTATATAAAATAAGCTGGGAGCTGTGCATATGCATACACCAAAAGAAACAGAAGGTAAAATGCAATTCCAAGAAAAGGAGCCTGGGCAGCAGCTCTTTTCCCTTCAGATAGCTTCTCCACTAGCTTACTGGTGCTTAGAACACCCCCAGGACAAGGACAAATCCCTGGGGTCACAACTAGCAATGAGGTATAGCATGCAAACAGCCCCAAGCAGGGAAGCGAGAGTGACTGATGGGATTACACAGGAAGTGTGGGTAGGGCAGGACCTGCCTCGAGGTATCCTAGAGGGGTACTGACAGAGAAATGGGGGGGTGGGTCCCACAACAGCTTGGGCTACTGCAGTTTTTCCCAGAAGTGACCCTAAACCAGTCCCAAGATCAAGGATTGTGTGAAGATGAGCACCTGGGAACAGACAAAACCAAAAGCGAGGCTCTGACAGGAAGAAGCTGATCCAGCTCCTGTGTCTTCCTCCCCAGCCGGTCACATAAGAGAAGAAGGAAGTAAGGGCTGGATGCATTTGTGTGTGTGTGTGTGTGTGTGTGTGTGTGTGTGTGTGTGTGTGTGTGTTATTTATATCATATATAGAAATTTAATACAATTAGAAAGCAATCAGAAATTTATCATAACTTTTAGATCTAACCATCAAACTGCCTATCTACAAATGCATATAAACCAACAACAACAACAAAAATCCAAGCCTTTTTCTTTTCTTTTTCCTTTTTTTAGTATCAGGCTGTTTCTGAACTCACAGTGATCCTCCTGCCTCAGCCTCCCGAGTGCTGAGACTTTAGGGGTGGGCTGCCACGCCCTACTCAGTTCAAGTCTTTTGACAAGTCAGTTTCATTAAAGTTGCACAATGCATTTTTATAATTAGTAGGAGTAGTTATTAATTAAATCTATTCACTATCATCAATTTTTTCTATTACCAATGAATCTCATATTGGCAACTATAATTCAAGGATGAAAACTAAAAACCCTGACTAAAGAGAAAAAAGAAAAACTTTCACCTCAAATGCCACAGCAATAAGAGCAACTCACGTGTGTGCTCCCTGATTGTTTTTTTGTTTTTTTTTTGAGACAGGGCCTCACCTTTACAGTTCAGGCTGGCCCTGAGCTCAGCCTGGAACTCACAGCAATTCTCCTGCCTCAGCCTCCCGAGTGCTGGGATTACAGGCTTGAGCCACCACGCCGGCACTGTGGTATGTGGTTCTGATTACTGGTGGGCGTGAGTCTCCATGGCATTGTTGTACGTGGTTACCAGGGATTGAACCCGGGTCCTTGTATTTGCAAGGCAGGCGCCGGAACCACTGAGGTAAATCCCTGGCCTGCTCACTGATTTCTGTACAACTGGGATCACTGACTCTCTCAGGCCTGTTTCTTTCCCAGTTCTTCTGGGACGGTTTCCCAGAGGAGTAAGTAGAGAGACACCAGACCATCGAGGGGGAGGGGCGGACCAGAACTAGAAGTTGGAAAAGGAAGTTTGAGGAGACAGAATCCGAGTGCTGAGGCTTTGACCTGATGACTGCCTGATGACTGCTCCTATAGCAGGCATTGTAAGAGAACTGGGGGAGGACGGAGATTTGAGCAGTATTGTCATGAGTTCTGAACTTGATTCCTATAATTTTTTTCTTTGAGAAGCAGAATGAATATTGAAAGTTGTTTTTTAAAAATTAGTTTTGGGGGGCCGGGGAGTTAGCTCAGTGGTTCCGGCGCCTGTCTTGCAGGCGCAAGGACCCGGGTTCGATTCCCCCGGTGACCACATAACAATACTGGGTGTGGAGACCCACACCCAGCAGCAACCAGTACCACATCCACAGTGCCGGGCGTGGTGGCTCACGCCTGTCATCCCAGCACTCGGGAGGCAGAGGCAGGAGGATTGTGCTGTGAGTTTGAGGCTGAGCTCAGGGCCAGCCTAAACCACAAAAGCGAGACCCTGTCTCAAAAAACCTAAAAAAAAAAAAAAAAAATTAGTTTTGGGGCTGAGGATTTAGCTCAGTGGTCCTGACACTTGCCTTGCAAGCACAAGGTCCAGGATTCTATCCCTGGTAACCACATACAACATTGCTGGGCCTGGTGCCTCACGCCCATCCACAATCAGTACCACATACCACAGTGCTACTACGCATGGTGGCTCATGCCTGTAATCCCAGCACTCAGGAGACAGAGGCAGGAAGATTGCTGAGTTCGAGGCTGAGCTCAGGACCAGCCTGAACTACAAAGTGAGACCTTATCTCAAAAAATAAAATAAAATAAAATAAAAATTACTTTTGAGCAGTTCTGTATGACTCTGTAGAAATCGAGCAATATGGAGACCATATATGGTGATGGTTACAAAGATTTTTTTTCATGAGATAATTAGTATCATTATAAGAAACCAGAGGTAAGAAAACACATACAGAAAAGCATCTGCTGAACAGACTGAAATATGTCAATATGACAGGATAAAGTATGGCAGTATGGCGTGCTTGGCGATGAGTGATGGAGGCCAGAGACCGAAAATAAATAGAAGCAACACTGAGGCTGTTGAGCAACACTGAGGCTGACTGTGTGAGTCCCCCCAACCCCAAAGAAAAAAAGACAGCATCGGAGAGCTTTTCAAAATGGCGCCGGGGACCTAAGAGGGACGGGGCTCATACAGGTCTGAAGCTGCTGCCTAAAATGAGAGCTTTGGCCACCTCCACCCTTTGACTGGTGGAATCAGTGCCCAAAGACTCCAGCTGCAAATCCAGAGGGTATGAGGTCTTGATTTATGGACATTCCCATTTGGTTGATTCATTCTTTATCTTCCATCAGCATATCATCAAGTGATCCTTGTATGACTTCTGTGAGTGCACACGTGTGTGTGTGTGTGTGTGTGTGTGTGTGTGTGTTTCATTAGGGGATAAAACGTGGCTCCAAATGTCACCTTGGCACGTGCTCCTCCAGCCCTTGATTCTTTCCGCCTTCAGTAAAAGTTTCTCTTTAAACCATTTTAATTACCTCATAATGGCTTACTAGTTTTTTTTTGCCTATGTAAGTTCCCCCACCTTCTTCAGAACACTGACTCAGAGCTATCTGAACCTGTGTCACCTAAATTGTAGTTCAGGGTCCCAAATAATATTATTTTACCATTTCTGTAATTCAGGTTTACTGACAGAAGTGAATACTCATCATCTTTCATTCTCAATTTTCCATTGTTTCTAATACTCACTACATGTATTGCAGCCTAAATCTCATTTATACATGAAAGATAATTATATCTGCACTGAGGGCTATTGTTAGGATCCAATATTTTATATATATACATATATGTGTGTGTGTGTGTGCGCGTGTGTATAATATATATATATATTTCCTAGTGAGTCTACAGTGACTCATTGTAGAAAGAACTGCTATTATTATACAATGGCATAATGGTATTTAAAAATAACACGTATGCAGGTTAAATCAAGGTAAAAGAGGATAATGCGCAAAAATTAAAGTAGAAAGCATCAAATTATCATATTAAAATGACTGAAACGAGCTCGTCACTACCCTCACTGCCCACTAAGAGAAAGAACTTAGATTATAGAATGAGTGACTGAGAATGAATACAAAAGAAGATTAGGTTATAAAATGTATACTGAAAAACCATAAAAGAGAACATTAAAACACTTTTCTCCAGAGATTAAAAAGATAATTACATCGGCTCCTCATTTATTTCTCTGATTACAATGGCCAAAGGTAATTTATATTTGGCTTTGATAGGCGTTCTTGCCTTAAGGGATTTTACCTTTGTAATTGTGTTTGCTTAAGCTAATAGAAAATGAATTTGCATTCCTTGAACTCCTACCAATTCAAGATGGATAGATGACTCAGAGAATGCTTAACAGCTGGGGAAATCCCTCTGGGATCAGAAGGCCCTAGGAATAATCCAAAAAGTAGATAATCCATGACAGAATTACCTGTGTAGGAAGCTGATAATCGCCCACATTTCTGACATCAAATCTCCAGTTAAAAATAAATAAATAAACCCACCTATCATCATGTAAAAGTGAGGGGTGCAATGTGCGAGGCTGAGCAGCAGTTAGGACCTTCATGCTTCTGATCTGGTGTGGGGTGAGGCGCCTCCCTTCCCGGGTCCTTCTGGGAGGGTGCTGTTTCACAGCGCTCGCCTGACTCACCAGAACTGTGAAGACGCTATGTTTAGCATCGCTGTGACAGGATTCTCGCTGCAGTTCCAGGAAGGGAAGAGAGCTACGAGCGCTGTCAAGTCCCACTCATCCCACTCAGGCCAGCAAGAACAGGGTGTGTATGGGATAGCGGTAAAAAGAGAGGCTCGATGTTTTTTGTTTATTGGTTATACATCTTAGTTTGGCAGAATTTTCTGAGTCTTATAATTAAAGATTCAATTTCACAATTAAAATATGAACACATTTTTGTTTTTAAAGTCTCAAACAGATTTGGTAAAATCAAACCTAAAAATCCCAATCAGGCATCTCCACCAACTCTTACAACATTCCCCAGGGATAATCACCTTTCAAAGTTTAATTTTCATGTCTATATATTCACACACACACATACACACACGAAATCAGAAGCAGTGATATAAATTAGGACCATGAAATATCTTGTAGCACTTTAAAAGATAAACTACAGCTACAGATGTCCTGATATGTGATCAATCCAAGACTATATTATTTTCTTATTCATTCATTATAGGATGAGTATGCCGTGATCTAGTTACTCAACTTAGTACTTTTGTTTATTATTTATTTTGTGGTGCTGGGGATTAAGCCTAGAGTTTTGTCCTCACTAGGCAAGTGCTCTACCACTGAGCTATGTCCCCCAGCCCTTTAAATCCTATATCTATCATGCAATTCACAAAAGAGTTCAGTATTTCTCTTTTGAATTTTAACTCTGCTTTGTAGTTTAGATCAAGAATGTCACCCTAAAATCTCATATATTCAGAGGTGGAATTTTTCAAAGATGCATGAATTATGGGTGCTTTATACTCATCAGCAGATTGATCCATTGATGAGCTCATAGCTAAACACGCTGTTAGGAATTGGGGCCTGCTAGAAGAAAGTAGGTACAGAGGATGTGATCTGGAAGGGTATATTCTTATTGCCAGCTCCTCCTCTTGCTGTCTGTTTCCTGGCTGCCATTGGTTGAGCAGCTTTCCTCTGCCATGCCGTTCCACTGTGCTGTTTCTGCCTAGAAGCCAGTCCATCACATATAATCTGAACCCCCTGCACCGTGAGCCAAACAAGCCTTTCTTCCTGTAAATCTTAGTTGTCAGACATTTCATCCCAGAAATAGGAAAATAAATTCATTCTGATGATGGCTATTTCCAGCAAGTTGAAAGTGATACTTTAGGGCCAGGGATTTAGCTCAGGTTTTTTTGAGACAGGGTCTCGCTTTGTGGTTCAGGCTGGCCCTGAGCTCAGCCTCAAACTCACATCACAATCCTCCTGCCTCTGCCTCCCGAGTGCTGGGATTACAGGCGTGAGCCACCACGCCCAACACTGTGGTATGTGGTACTGATTGCTGCTGGATGTGAGTCTCCACGCCCAGTATGGTATGTGGTTACCGGGGATCGAACCCAGGTCCTTGCGCTTGCAAGACAGGCGCTGGAACCACTGAGCTAAATCCCCTGCCCCAGTGATACTTTATCTTAAAAAATATCGTTATTATTTCTGTTAACAATATAATGGAATCTCAACATTTGACAGACTTTGTTTTAAAACCAAATATTTTCCCTGTTGTATTTCCAAATATTTTTCCATGTTGTGGGGGGGGGGGATTGCTTTCTCTAACAGGAATTTATGGGCAGAGAAGACTTGAGAGAATAGGGATTAAATAGTAGGATGGAATGGTAATGCAGAAGATCTTTTCAGGGTTCTCTTGATTATTTTGTCTGTTTCTATCCAAAACATCAGACAGAATCATGTGGATGAGCATGATCAAAAATAAATTCTATGCCCTAATATAAAAATACTTTTGGATTGCCTATCATTGATAGGATTGTTATGATATTTTACCTCTCCAACAGATTTTTATGTTTTTTATTATTTTTAATATTTTCAGGATTTTTTTGGAGACAGGATCTCACTTTGTAGTTCAAGATATCTCTGAACTTTCTATGTAACCCAGCTTGACCTCAGTGTTCTGGCATTTCTCCTGCCTCAGCCCCCCAGGTGCTGGGATAACAGCCATGTTCCAGGACACCAGGAGACCCAGATTTTTTCCGAATGACTTTATTTCTACATACTAGAATAAGGTTTAAAACAAAAACTTGATACTTAGCAATGAAACTCCATTAAAACATTGGTGGCTTTATTTCTGCTTTCTTTTGCATTAGGTTTTATATAAGACTTCCATATGGTTGCGTTAGGTTGTATATAAAACTTCCATATGATTTAGTACAGTGAAGCAACACATTTGTTAGGCAAAAGGCAAAAATAACTATCATTCATTCATATAGAAAATTTTGACTTTCTTGTATCAGAGCTTATAAACTGAAATACAGTAAAAACCACCCTACCCTCTGGACTTTATTCTCTTTAAGAAGATAGATAATAGTGCTCATTGCAGATATATTTTCCCACTAGCTATGTTATATAAATGAAAAGGACCTTTTTAAAAAAAAGTCTGAAGACCTTGAATTTTTTCAGAATCATACTAAAAATATCAACTAGTGATGCCACCACTAGAAACTAGGCAGCCCCGCCAATGAGCATAGGCTGAACACTGGCCCTGATTATATTAATTCTGGGTGACAGTGCAGAAATAGGTCGTTCTACATAAATCACTTGCTGAACTGTTGAAAACAGATGCAAAACTAATTTTCAAACATACAGAATGCGAAAAACCAACTACACTGTAAACATTTGTTGTTTTAATTCCTTACTCTTAATATAATTTTAAGTAAAATTGTGTTATTTTGAGCAGGAAACATATGCATGTGATTTTAAAAACTTAGGAGCCAGGTGTAGTGGCAGACATGGGGGTTAGCACTCAGGCTGTCCACTGTGAAGCAGAAGACGACAGTCCAGCACAGCACAAGCAGCTTAGTGACTTAGACCCTGTATCAAAATTTGAAATAAAAAAGAGCTGAGGATGTAATTCAGTGGGAGCACCTTGCTTCGATCCCCAGTACCAAAGACATGGGGGGTGGGTCGGTGGTGTATCACTCGGCTCACTGTTACAGAGACACAATACCCGACACCCACAACTTACAAGTGGAGATGTTTGGCTTGGCTCAGGTTTCAGGGGATTCAGTCCATGGTCATCTGGCTCCCGGCTAGGAACATCATGGCAGGGAGGCGTGGCCGAGCAAAGGTGCCTGTTTCATCGAGGCCAGAAAGCACAGCAGGCAAACACACCAGAGAGGAAGGGGCGGGGAACCACCCAGACACACCCAGAAGGGGCGGAGAACCACTCAGACACACCCGGAAGCGTGCTCCGCCCATCATCCCCCATGTGGATCTCAAAGCCAGTCGAGCTGACATTGTGCCTTAACTTCCAGAAATGAAAAAATCATTCTACCCCGTTCCAGGTACAGAATTCTCCTCCCTGAAGGGGACCAGTTTTACTCCCATTCTTGTGCATCCTTCTAGCAATATTATGTATAAGATTTTTAAAACTTAGTGGTTAATAAATATCCTTGGTCTGGGGCTTGCAGAACAACAGAGGAAAGATATGGTGAACAACTAAGATTGACTGGAGTACTAGAATGGTCTTTTAATTCAGTCTTTAGCTGAGTGAGTTTCTGTAACTGAGAAGAAAGAGCTTCTATCTTCCATTACAGTCCAGGGCAAAGACACTCAAGGAAGGGAGCTGTGACTGTACGAGTTCAAGATCAGACTGAACTACATAGCAAGACCCTGTCTAAAAAGAAAGAAAGAAGGAACACTTCAAAATCTTTACATAAGTTAAGTTGAAGAAACCCATATGAAATTTTACTTTGTTTTGAAGAACCCTGGTATATTTTTTTACAGTTGATACATCTATATCTACATGTATCAGATGCCATAAAATTCAGTATTTTGAAATGCAGAATTGGCTGGTTCTAGTATATTCAGAAGGTCGTGGAGCCATCACCACTATCCAGCCTCAGAACATATCACTCCAGAAAAGAAACCCACTCCCATTACAATCACTGCCCATTTCTCTCTTCCCCGTTTCCTGGAAACCTCTCATCTGTTTTCCTATCTCCACAGATTTGCTGATTATGGATATTTCATATAAATATGAAATCATATGGAATCACATAATTTGTGGTCTGTCTGGCTTCTTTCACTTAGCATAATTATTTTCAAGATTATCAACATTGTATCATTATCAGTATCTCATTCCTTTTTTCCCTTCATTTTTATTTTGGCAAAATACACCTAAAATTTACCATGTTGGCTGTTTTTTCATATAAAGTCAGTGGCGTGAGGTAAATTCACATCACTGTGCAGCCATTACCACCATTCATTTCCAGAACTTTTTAATCATTTCAACTGAAACTGTGTCCACTGAACAGTAACCACCCACCCCACACAGCTCCAAGTCACCTCTACTCTGCTTTCAGTCTCTGTGAATGTGCCTATTCCAGGTACCTCATCTGGGTGGAATTATCCAGTATTTATCCCCCGACGACTGGTTTAATTCATTTAGCACAATGCCTTAAAAGTTCATCCACGGTGTAACATGTGTCAGAATGTCCTTCTTTATGACTGAGTAATATTCTATCACATAGATATACCACATTTTTATTCACTCTCCATTGATGGACACTTGGATTATTTGTACTTTTTGATTATTTGGAATATTGCTGCTATCATGTTTTTGTAGCAGTTCTTTTGGGTCATAGAAAATATTTAGATGGGACTGTAGAGGAATTTTATGATCAACAAACACTGATCAGATATGGATAGTTTGAGTACCCCTCAGGGATGGACAGTGACATATGTCCCTCCTTGTGAGGATCAGATGAGAAAGTCCTCTCTCTTGATGAAGGATATTTGTATAATGTTTGGCAAAACCATGAAGCTCTTAGACTTCTGTTGTGGATATCCAAGTGTGCATGGAGGGAGACCAGAGAGGCTGAAAGGCTAACGGGGTGGACTGTGCTGGTCACTACAGTAACCTCTCTCCGATCTGAGCCCTTTGTCTGTACTTGTGAGCGTAGCGATGGGAGCACCACAGACACACCTAGTTTCCTGCTAAATGCTGCCAGTGGGGAGGGAGACCGTGGAGGGAAACTGAGGAAGAGGAGAATACTCACCCTGATGATTCCAGGGTCCAACTATTTTTCTAGAAATGCAAAACTTCCTTGAATATTTTAGTCATACTTCCTTGAATCTATTAGAATAAGCTGATTGTGATGTCACCTACTTCATTCCTTACAGGTTCAGGTCCCTTCAGGGTCCCGAAGTCCTCACTGAGCTCCTGAGGTACTAAAAAGCTGACCTCACCCTCAGTTCTATCTCCACAGAACCCTGGTGTCTGCTTCTTCTGTTTTCCAATATGTATTTACCCACTCCTTTTCATTATGATCTGTCAGTTCAAATCATGCATAGTTTCCATTTTCCAGACTGAACCCTAACTGTGCGCAGAGAAAACCCCCGCCACACACAGCCTGAGGCCAACCTGAACTGCTAGGGCAGCTCTGTGGTTATCCCCCACTAGTCTCAGATGCACACACTGAAATCCTCAGCTCCAGAGTGATGGTATCGGAGGTAAATACATCACCAGGCTGGAGCCCTTGTGAGTGGGATTATTGCCCTGAAAAGGGGACCCCAGAGAACTCTTGCTTCTCTTCTGACATCTCAGGCTTCCCATGGACAGGACACTGAATCTACCAGGAAACCCCATCTGGGACCTTTCAGCCCCCAGAACTGCGAGAGATGTCAATTGCTTATACGCCACTTGGTCCGTGGTTCTTATTGCAACAACCTAAACAGACCAAATATAATATAATGCATACATAGGTCTACGGTATCTTAAATGCTTACCCATTTTCCAAGCAGAGCTCTTCTTTCTTCAAATACCTGCAGTAAGACAGAGAATGGATAATTCTACATATTAGGGTTCAAAATATCCATTTACAAGAACATCATAAAAACAAGTAAATTCACCAAATCAAACTAAGTATGAGGATATAGGTTTAGTTCCTGAGACGGTGCTTTACTTATTTCTAAGGACAAGTTCTTTATTCTCTCTTTCTCACCCTCCCTCATCCTTTTTCTTTCTCTGCTTCCCCGCTCCCTTCCTTCCTAGTCCCTCCATGTAGAATACTATAATTCAGAAGATAAGAAGTAGTTATTATTTTTAAAAAGACCAAAATAGAATTGTAAAGGGAAGTTCAGTTTTAAAATTTGAAAGGAGATGAATAGCTAACAAGAAAAAAACCCCAGGAAAATGGAGTGCCCGTTTAAACTCTTTAAATATTAATTGTGTGAGAATTTATAAAATCTATGAAGAAATGGTTCTATGGTTACATCTCAGTGTATATACATCCAAGTGGGTGTCCGAGGGCTTGGATGTTTGTAGGCTGGTGACTGAGCAGTGGTCTGTACAGGTTTATTCTGACAGTCTATGTAGGACAGACATGGTGTAGCATGGCTGGTGACATTTCCAGTGTGGAGTGCTTTATGTGATGTGTTGCAAATACCCGTGTCTGTCAAATTTTTTTTTTTTTTTTTTTTTTTTTAGGTTTTTTGGAGACAGGGTCTCTCTTTGTGGTTCAGGCTGGCCCTGAGCTCAGCCTCAAACTCACATCACAATCCTCCTGCCTCTGCCTCCCGAGTACTGGGATTACAGGCGTGGGCCACCACGCCCGGCACTGTGGTATGTGGTACTGGTTGCTGCTGGGTGTGGGTCTCCACACCCAGTATTGTTATGTGGTTACCGGGGAATCGAACCCGGGTCCTTGCGCTTGGGAGACAGGCGCCAGAACCACTGAGCTAACTCCCCGGCCCGCGTGTCTGTCAAATTTGATGAGGTCCTGGGGATGAACACATCCTCACGGATGTAGAAGTAGGGCAGGATGTGTTATGTGCTGGCAAATAGGTGTTTTTCTGAGCATCAGCGCAGGCACGAGTGAGAAAGGGAAGACGAATATGGGTACACTTGGCAGAGGATGAGTTCTGAGAAGTACGGGACATCTGTGTCCGTCTCCTTGCTCCAGTGCAGGAAGCCTCTGTCAGCTTTCAAGGGACAAGCAAAGTTTTCCCTTCCTCTGGCACTGCCTGAATGCCTACAGGAACACTGGAACACTACTGCTTGGAGAGGCGGCTCAACCTATTTCTTCCCTTTTTGTGGAGGAGGATGAGGAACTGGCTTTAAGCTTCCTGCAAGAGAATGCTTTCCTTCTTTTTTAGCATCAAAATCTGGTTGCCGGGGCCGGGGAGTTAGCTCAGTGGTTCCGGCGCCTGTCTTGCAAGCGCAAGGACCCGGTTCGATTCCCCGGTAACCACATAACAATACTGGGTGTGGAGACCCACACCCAGCAGCAACCAGTACCACATCCACAGTGCCGGGCGTGGTGGCTCACGCCTGTAATCCCAGCACTCGGGAGGCAGAGGCAGGAGGATTGTGATGTGAGTTTGAGGCTGAGCTCAGGGCCAGCCTGAACCACAAAGCGAGACCCT
>PVIR01010485.1:0-18399 GCA_004026965.1 Petromus typicus | reverse complement strand
TAATAATAATAAAAAAAAATCTGGTTGCCAAGGACACAAAATGGGAACTGAAAAACTGCTTTAAGCACTGGACCGGAAGGTGTCGGGCAGTTTCCTGTCCAGGGAAGCTCACCTGGCACAGGTAGGCATTTCTGCACATTAGAGAAAAAAAAAGAAAACCCTTTTCCCCTGTGCACCTGGGGTACCAGGACCCTCAGAAATGGCAACAGGTAAGACGTCTACACGAAAATAGAGGAGTATCTATAGAATGCAGAAGAATCAAAGAACCTGGATTAGAATACAAGAAGTGATCAAACACTACAGTGAATGTTTAAAAAACGATTTCAAAAAACATTACAGTAAAAGATACATTGCCATGGGGCCGGGGAGTTAGCTCAGTGGTTCCGGCGCCTGTCTTGCAAGCGCAAGGGCCCAGGTTCGATTCCCCGGTAACCACATACCATATTGGGTGTGGAGACTCATGCCCAGCAGCAATCAGTACCACATACCACAGTGCCGGGCATGGTGGCTCATGCCTGTAATCCTAGCACTCAGGAGGCAGAGGCAGGAGGATTGCTGTGATGTGAGTTTGAGGCTGAGCTCAGGGCCAGCCTGAACCACAAAGCGAGACCCTGTCTCAAAAAAACCTAAAAAAAAAAAAAAAAAAAAAAAAAAAAAGATACATTGCCATGAACAATGGATAAGTGTGTTTGAAGTAAGGAGACTATTTGCTATTTTGAGGGTGACTAAAGGCCATTTGTCTTTTATTGTATGCAATGATTTTGTTTAAACCTTCACTATATTTTTTGCTCATCCCTCAGTGACCAACCAATAATAGCAATTTCTGTCAAATAAAAACGTTGCTAAGTCCTTCTCCATTTTACACCCTGGATCTGGCACCGTGTGACTTCTGACTCTTACCCAACGTGAAAATAATCACAAAAGGGAATCGTTTTGACTCAGATCAAGATATTGAGGCAGCCGCAACCATGGAGACCCTCACAGAAGGAAACTTCCAGAGCTTCTTCAAAAAGCAGCAAGAGGGCTGTGTTTGAAGTATGTGTGTGTGGGGGGGGGTGAGGGAGACCAGGGTGCTGCAGATTTCACTAGATTTTAAAAAATTAAATATTCGCCTTATTTGTGAGCACATTTCATATCTCCCGAGCGCTCTTTCTCCATCTGTCACCCATCGCCCAGGGCGTGCCACCGCGGCTGTGGGGGTTTGGTGCCCGGTGACCCTTCTGGCTCCCGCTCCCCTCTGCTCCGCTGGCTTCCCCGTGCTGTTTTCCTCTCTGGGGTCCCTGTTCATTTGATCTCCCCTCGGAGACAACAGCCCTCCTCCTGCCCACTCCCCAGAACCGGCCCTGACAGTCTCCCAGCAGCCCCTCCAGACACGACTGACTCAATGACAACCACAACAAAGCTCCAGGAGACCCAGAGATTCACAGATGAAAGAAATTGTGTTCAATTCCCTTATTTAAAGAGGTCAGACAGAGCCCTAAAGAGGTTCTATTTATAGATTTTTAAAAAAATGATTCTAAACTATCTGTTCAGCTCAGTTTTGCCCTTTCTCTGCCCTGACTTCCAGCCCTGCAGTGTTCATTTGTTTGCAGTGCTGAGGGTGAACCCAGGACCTCACATGTGGTGGGCGGGCTGCGTTAGACGCCCATTCCAGCCTTACGTCCACGATGAATTGTTGCCCAGGCTTTGGCCTGCGATTGGGAAGGTTATGTCAGGAGACCACAAGTGAACTTTCAGAAGGAGGCTGGGATCGCACTGTCCTGGCTTCCAGCAGTGGTGGGTTCACTGGAAACAGAACACTGACTCGGAAGGAAAAGATGGTCCTCGAAGAGGTAGCAGGAAAGGTAGGGAGTAGAAAGTGAGGAGGTTGGCAGCTAAAGCAAAGCCAGCCTCTCAGTGGGACCAAGCAAATCCAGTCGTTTACCAGAGAGGGCCTAGACCCAAGGAGAAACTTCTGGGAATGAAGGGATAGACAAAGCTAGAAATCAGGAGACCTCAGATGCGGTTCTGACCCTATCCATGACAAGAAATACAATTTGGGTGGATCATTTCACAGTCAGGTCCTCGGCTGGAGTGTTGGTCTTCTATTTCCTGGTGGGGAGTGAATCTTCATTTCAGTCAGATTCTCTCTTTTAAAGAGCTGGAAAACAAAATGTCTATGCAAAATGGAAATATTAAAATGGATCTTCCTTTCTTGTGGAATGCTGCAGTTTGTTTATATCACAGTTTACTCACAGCCTGCTGTTAAGTTGAAATCCCATGGTTGTTATTGCAATTTGTTGACACTGAAATGACATATTTCTCCCTGTGACATCATTTCAGTGCAGGCGGGAAGGACTGGGGGGCTCGAAGTTATGACTGGTTGACTACAACGAGGTACTTCTGCTCAGAACACCCTTTGAACATCTCCTGTACTGATGTGGATTACACCTTAACAGAAATACGGTTCACTTGCGTTTTACAACTAATATGGACTTAAAGTGCACAACATGATATTTTGATATACATCTACATAGTAAAGTAATTACCAGAGTCAAACAAATTGTCCTATCCATCAGTGTCTACAGTTACCCTTGTATGTGTGGGGGGAAGATTGCTTTAATTATAACACTGGATGGCAAAGAGATGTATAACTGAAAAACCTTCCTCTTCTCAAAATTGTCGGTGCCTGAATTACTTTGTAATCTATTGCATTTGCCTATCCTGATGATTTTTTTATTTTAAAGCTTCTAAATTTAAATTCAACCTCTCTGCTTAAAGCCTGCTGTGAGGTTAAAATTCTGTGATTCTTATTTTAGTCTGAGACAGTTACATACTTGAGATGCTAGTGCACAATGGAAGGGCAAAATTCAAACACAAACAAAACAAGACCTTACAATTAGATCGATTGTTGGTGACAATGCTCTGTTTTGAGGTGAGAAAAACCCCTTTGAACATCTCTGTGGTTGCTTTCTGACTGCTGTGTCCTCCAGCATCTATTTTTAAACCCTTTCATACCACTGAAAAGTTGGATGTGGAAAGGACCTTTGAGGTCATGTGATCCAAGTGACCTATTTTATAAGAGAAGATCAAGCCCATTTCTCAATCCATACAGCAAATTATTGGGACAGCTGATCTGAGTTTTTGATTCTCAGAGCTAATGTATTTGTATTTTTTTTTATCTTTATTTTATTTTATTTTTTTTTGAGACAGGGTCTCTCTTTGTGGTTCAGGCTGGCCCTGAGCTCAGCCTCAAACTCACATCACAGCAATCCTCCTGACTCTGCCTCCCGAGTGCTGGGATTACAGGCGTGAGCCACCACACCCGGCACTGTGGTATGTGGTACTGGTTGCTGCTGGGCGTGAGTCTCCACACCCAGTATAGGTATGTGGTTACCGGGGATCGAACCTGGGCCCTTGCGCTTGCAAGACAGGCGCCAGAACCATTGAGCTAAATCCCCGGCCCTATTTGTATTTATTTTTAAACCTTTAAAATTTGAAATATGAGCACATGATGTAAAGCAAAAAAAGAAAACGCTTTCCCCTCTAACAGCCCCCCCACCAATGGCAGTCTAAATTTGGGAGTGGGCAGTGCTAATAATTAGGTGTCATCACATACAAATTCTGTGTGTGTGTGTGTGTGTGTGTGTGTGTGTGTGTGTGTGTGTACATCAATGCACAGGTGTGTATATACATGGAAAGATTTTAAATATAATTTTACAACAAACTAGAATCTAGCTAGATTTCTTGGAGTATGTGAGAGTTCTGAACAATAAAAATAAAATTTTCTTGAGAAATTATCAATAGGTGTGACAAAACCCTTTAAAGAATGAAGATAAGACAATGTAAACCTTCCTGTGTGTCTTAGCTACTTTTCTGTCCTTGCTGAGACAGATACCCAACACCCAAAGGTTTATTTGGCTCACAGTTTGGAGAGATTTCAGTCCATAATCAGTACTCGAAGACAGAGTGGCAGAGAGCCAACAGTTCACAGCCCTCAAATATTCTTTCTGCCCCTTTTATCTTATGCGTATTATTCAGGGCGGGCAGCACTCATACTCCCAGTTCTAGCATTGCACCATGAATCAATTTCAGAAAAAGCTGCACCCACGACAGCACGAGGCTTTAGAAGGACATCAAGCCTCAAGCCATAACACTGTTGTACTGATTGTCCTCCAGGACTGAAGGATTTTTATTCCTGAACCTGTTCAGAGGCTGCTGGGTTCCAGGGACAAGCTTGAGGGGTCTGCCCAGCTCAGTGGGCCCCAGGGTAGGGGCAGCAGGCTCCACAGAACGGCCAGGGTGCTTCCTGGGCAGTGAGGTGGGGCAGCAAGGTGTCCCAGGGTGAGCGGAGCCCTCCGAGACTGCAGCGAGCACCTGGTTCTCTCCTGCTCCTCTCCCCTCTCATCCTCTGGAGGCCCCATATGCTCACCTCAGAATCTGCTTCTTAGGCCTGGGGTGCAGCTCAGCGCTACAGCACCTGCCTAGCACACTCCGGGGCCTGGGTTCGATGTCCAGCACCACAGAAGCAAAATGAAACCAAACCAAACAGAAAAAGGAATTTGTTTTTCTAGTTACCCATCTCACAACAGGCATACAGGTATTTTCGTGGTTAAGGCACCCCTCCTCCACACGGAGCTACACGGAGCAAGCCTCTTACTTTTTCAAGGAAAAAATCAAGGCATCCAACAAATCTGAATTTCCATTCAAGTCACTTCTTCACAAGTGTGTAAAACCTTCACAATTCTACGGGGAAACAGATTTCAAAACCAAACACTGAAGTCTGGGGAGGGGAGCGGATCATGTGTTATGTAAACTGTCGGGGCACCCAGAGCACTGCAAACAGGTGCTGAGGAAATAAATCATCGTGCTGAAGGAACAAGACTTCACCAGACTGGTATTCGCAGGTAGAGATGCGGGCGGGACCCTCTGTCTCCTCCTTCCTCATTTTGTCTTTCCTATTTTGAGTCTTCTCCATTTTATTTCTCCCCATTCCAATGCCCCCTCCCCCTCGGTCTCTTTCAGAAATTGCTCCAGTTGAGATCAAAGGAGTAGAATGAGAAGGTGCGGAGAGGAGCCAGGTTTCACACACACACACACACACACACACACACACACACACACACACACACGTCTGATAGGGTTAGAGAAGCAAAGGCCCCTCTGAGCGAGGGGAGCAGACAGAGTGGGCCAGGTGACAGGTAGGGGCGGGGGACCAGGAAGGCTGGACTCAGGTCCACTTTCTATGCTCCAAGAGCCAGATCAGGCCCTGGAGATACAAGAGAGGGAGGATCTTCAGCTTCAAGTTAATTTTGACACAGTCTTGCTCTGTAGCTCAGGTTGACGTTTTTTGCTTTTTGTTTTTTGTTTTTTGAGACAGGGTCTTGCTTTGTAGTTCAGGCTGGCCCTGAGCTCAGCTTCAAACTCACATCACAGCAATCCTGGGATTACAAGCGTGAGCCACCACACCAGGCACTGTGGTATGTAGCATTGATTGCTACTGGGTGTGAGTCTCCACACCCAGTATGATATATGGTTACCAGGGAATCAAACCCGGGTCCTTGCGCTTCCAAGACAGGTGCCGGAACCACTGAGCTAAATCCCCAGCCCAGGTTGGCTTTTTTTTTTTTTTTTTTTGAGACAGGGTCTTGCTTTTGTAGTTCAGGCTGGCCCTGAGCTCAGCCTTGAACTCACAGCTATCCTCCTGCTTTTGCCTCCTGATTGCTGGGATTATAGGCGTGAGCCACCATGCCTGGATACTGAGGATTGAATCTGGGTTCTTGCACTTGCAAGGCAGGTGCCTGAACCACTGAGCTAAATCCCCAGCCCTAGGTTGGCCTCAAACTCATAGTGATCTTCCTGCCTCAGCCTCCCAATTGCTGGGATTTTAGGCATGTCCCACCACATCAGGCTCAGTTTAAAGCATTTGGAGGGGAGAGGGAAGGCTGCAAACAGAGAACCAAGAACAGGAGGCACAGAGGAGAGATCCTGGAGCTGACTGGCACAGGGAATGCAGAGCGGGCCCAGGGGACTCTGAGAGCAGCTGGGCCCAGGTCTAGGGGCAGTGGCCTGGGTGACAGTAGGAGGCTGGCCCAGGTCAGACCACTCGGGCATTTGGAATTTACTTTGGAAATGGGAAAAAAGTGGGACAGGAAGATCATTAAGGGGCAGGGTCGGTGGCAGTGAAACCAAGCAGGGTTACTACAGGTAAGACCAAAGCTGGTGGGGGCGGGGGAGACAGCTCAGTGGTTCCGGCGCCTGTCTTGCAAGTGCAAGGGCCCAGGTTTGATTCCCCGCAACCACATACAACACTGGGCGTGAAGACTTACGCCCAGCAGCAATCAGCACCACATACCACAGTGCCGGTGGTAGTGGCTCACACTTGTCATCCCAGCACTCGGGAAGCAGAGGCAGGATTGCTGTGATGTGAGTTGGAGGCTGAGCTCAGGGCCAGACTGAACCACAAAGCGAGACCCTGTCTCAAACAAAACAAAAAAGACCGCAGCTGGTGAGACGCACGAGTGGGAAGGGCCCCGAACGAGAGGCCCGGGAGAGCCCCAGAACATGAAAGCAAATGGCTGCTGGCAGGCACTCCTCCGCAGCCTTTCCTGTCCCTGGTGTCCTGGCACGCTGGGAACAAGCTGGCACTTTGCATGGGGGCCGGCGCTCCAGGGTGCACCACAGGAAGGCACCGGTGTGGAAGAGCAAGAACCGGGCCTCCCTCTGGGACAAGCGCAGCCAGCCATGTTCACTGTACAGGACAAGCGGCAGGGCCCCAGCTCCCGGGTCCAGCTGCGGAGTAAACTGTATGGACCTCATCTGGGCCCAGGACTCAAGCCCTGGGACGGCCGACCGGAGAAGCAGCACATCCACGCTGATTGCTGGAGGCAAAGTTCTTTGCCTCTAACCCAGGAATCAACGACGATGTCTTTTACTGTGAAACTGTCCAGTTGTCAATTCTATAAACAAAGGCTAAAATATCCACTTGTAAACTGGGAGTAGGGGATCAAACCCAAGACCCAACAGGGAGAGGGAAGATTTCCTGCCAGAGTAGCGTGGAGCAAAGCAGTGCTGTTTTCTCCAGGAGGAGGAGCTGGTGTGTGGGAGTGAGATAGCAAGGTCAGTTTTAGACCCACAGATTGTATTTTACTGCCGACTAGGTGTGGTCGTGATGTACAGGAATTGCTCACTGGAGCTCACAGACCCAAACGGGAACTCCGGCCCTCACCGGAGCAGAACAGAAATCCCTGGAGTACAGGCAGCCTCTCTCCCCAGCAATCCACGACTCTCCTTCGATTGGTGGCTTCTGTCGATGCCTCCCCAGAAAGCGGCCCAGAAGTCAGCTTTCTAGAAGACGACGAGGACTCAGATCAGAGTACTGTGCATGCTTGGTTGAAATGTACTAGAGGCATTTCCTGCAGTCCCACCCAGTTACCTCAACTCTAGCCAAAAAAACCTATGTTTTGGAAACTCCTTGCAGACCCCGCCCCTTTCAGTCCCAGTGGACCCAGAGGGCAACCAGCACTGAGAGAGACAGGCTGCTGGGACCGGAGAGAGGAGAAGTGACCACTCAGGAAAGAACAAACCGAGGCATTTATTTTCTTTTCAGGCAGAGACTCTGAGTCTTTTGCTGGCCTCACACACACAGCAGACAATAAAACGCTTTAAATAAATGCTTTGTTATGTTTTCTTCATCCATAGCATAATCCTAAATTTCTATTCTAATGTTGATAAGCTAAATTTTCCTATTTATTTTCTTTAAGGCACAGATCCAACAGATGAACTAGTTCTGGCCACTCACCCGGTCATTCAGAAGCTGATGGTTCAGTGGGGTCCAGGTGCTCATCTTCGTCTGCATTTTGGAGCCCTCGATGTTTTTGGGAGGGGCAAACGCCATTGTGAAATAACTGAGCGTTCTCCCATAAGAAGGACTCCACCTATAAGAAGACATGATCAAGCTGTCCTCAAAATTGCTAAAAATACTGTGTCATTTTTTTGCAGTGCTTGGAGGGGGAAGGTGGGAAGAACATTTATGAGGAGCATCTTCTCCGCTGAGCACATGCCCGATCCAGGTTCAGAGCTGTTGGATTTGAGCTCATTTTGTAGGTGGAGAAAACGTGACTCACAGAAGGGATGCATCCGGCCCAAGGTCGGACAGAGAGATAGTGGTGGGCGGGGACTCAGCCCAAGGTCAGGCTCACAGCTTTTGGCTTTCGCTCCTGCATGCTGAGAGATCCCAAAATGCTCCTGGCTGTGAACATACTTTATTGGCCAGAAAGAGAAATGTTTTAAAATTAGAATCATGATGCCACATAAAACACTTGCCTCGGTGTGATACTAACTCTCCTCCTCCTGCTTCACTTCCCGATTTCTGAGTAACAGGAGGTCCAGCCTGATGCATATTTAAGAGGTAGAGCATGACAATACCTAAACCCAAAGCTTAAGACAGACGGACTCAAATTTGTGGGGGGAGTTTAACCGGCTTACGCTGACTCCTATACAGTCTGTGTTCTTGAGTCAAAGTACTTTAATTTCTAGGAGGAATTATTTTTCTAATGGTGTAGAGTTTGCTAGTCAATCAAGGTTTAGGGGTGTCTGGAGGCTCATCTTCATCTCTATGTTGGGACAACCTGTAGTCGCCCCTCTGCCATGGGGTGGTGATAATGCCAGGTGGGGTATGATCTCAAGTATTTGGAAGGCTGAGGCAGGAAGACTGCAAAGCAGCAGCTATCCTGAGCAACGTAGCATAACCTTTCTCAAAAAAAAAATAAGGAGGGCCAAGATGTAGGTCAGCTGTAAAACCCTCACCTAGCACGCGCAAGGCCCGGTGTTTGATCCTACTATCTCATTAAATAAAATTTTTAAAGGAGGTGGTGATGAGACTACAGTGCTGCTGGACCATGGCTTGTCCTTCCTTTACAGCTGAGGTGGCAGTGTCAATGCCCTAAGCAGACCTCTGCATTGTCCCTGCTTCTTCACCCCCAAAGCCTTGTGGCCTCTTGCTCCATTGTGTGGGACACCTAAACTTCTTGCAGCAAAATGAGTTTTTTGCTTCTTCTAGCTAGAAGGTTTTTCTGGTTTTGCAACCAAAATTGTTTCATTTTACCATGTACAGTTTTGCTTCTAGCTCTGACCGTCACCGTGTAACTTTCTGCCGTTTACTCAATCCATCCAAGACACGGTTTTCTCACTGGTAAAATAAGGATGTACTTGTCTACCTTCAACTGCTTCTGTGAAGATTAGAAAAGGTCCTGCGGGCTAGCTGATGGCTGGGTGCTCTCAGTGCACCAGCACCGCCTGCAGCCTTTCTTAGAACTTGTCATTTCACAGGGTGTCTCAGGCTGTCCTGTGTAGGGCCACAGTGACATACTTTAAGGTGGGAAACACAGGAAGTGGTGACAGTGGCTCAGTATGTACCCTGTGTCCACCTTGTCTGCCTTGGAACCTGGTTTGCTCACAGGCAGAGTAACCGATGCGGCCCAATCTCTATAGCACCAGACACTGCACGAGCTTTTAAAGATCACTATTTTTCAGCTCGGATTGGATTTGTCCAAATACTACATCTGAAGTTTCAGAAGCCCTCACTTGACATATTTTCTTTTTTCTTTTTTTTTTTAGGCTTTTTGAGACAGGGTCTCGCTTTTGTGGTTCAGGCTGGCCCTGAGCTCAGCCTCAAACTCACATCACAATCCTCCTGCCTCTGCCTCCCGAGTGCTGGGATTACAGGCGTGAGCCACCACGCCCGGCACTATGGTATGTGGTACTGGTTGCTGCTGGGCGTGGGGTCTCCACACCCAGTATTGTTATGTGGTTACCGGGGAATCGAACCTGGGCCCTTGCGCTTGCAAGACAGGCGCCGGAACCACTGAGCTAACTCCCCGGCCCCTTGACATATTTTCTTTTAAACTCGAGTCATGGCAGAAGATAGAGCCAAGGATTTTACTCCCTCATGAGTGGTGTTACTCAACATCCCCCCCACTGTCACCTGCTGCCACCACAGTATGGAGAAAAGGAGCTTCGGTGAACCCAGGGGGCCTTCTCAGCCCCTAGTGGCTAATTATCCAAGTCACTACATTTTTACTTTGGTTATAAAGATGTAAGAGATGACCATAGAATTATTAATTGACAGCCACCAACAAAAGCAGGCTGATAACAGGGGCAAAGGATGGCCACTGAGCCTAGACCTGTCCAGTTAAAAATCACATATTTGTTATTGTGATTTATTTATGTTCTACCTTTCTTCTTTTCAAGAAATCTACTTCTAATATTTTGAGGGTCATAAAGTATTTTTGTTTTGTTTTTTTAATTTTTTTTTTTTGTTTTTTTTGAGACAAGGTCTCACTTTATAGTTCAGGCTGGTCTTGCGCTCAGCCTCCAACTCAGGGCAACCCTCCTGCCTCTGCCTCCCAAGTGCTGGGGTTACAGGCCTGAGCCACTATGTCCAGCACTGTGTTATGTGGTTCTGACTGCTGGTGGGCTTGAGTCTCCACACCAGGATTGTTGTATGTGGTTAGCAGGGATCGAACCTGGGTTCTTGCACTTGCAAGGAAGGCACTGGAACCCCTGAGCTAAATCCCCAGCCCCGGTCATAAAATGTTTTAGAATATAATGAAAGCTATGAATATCTTCCCTGGGAAGCTGCCCATAAGCTAGGGATTTAGCTCAAGTGGTACCATGGCTACCTTATAAGCACAAAGACCCACATTTGATCCCTGATATTGCCAACAAAACAAAACAAAACCCTAACAAACGCAGTTGCACAGAAACAGAAGATTTTGTTTATACTGGGTTAAGAACCCCTGCTGTATGTGGAGAAACTTTCTCTACCACAGTCTGGGTAGGAAATGATCTGATTTATTGTAGGAAACATGTCTCAATGAGGATGAAACATGTAGATTTTTTTCATTGATACTCCAGTGGTTTGCATCGGCTGCTTTCTTTCTCCGGGTTCCTTGGAGCTAGAAATCACTTGGATTAGGGTTTCTTCGGAGCAGCTGGAGGAGGATTTTGTTTCCAGGAGGTGAACCTGGCCAGGAAAAACAGTGCTTTTGATAACAAGATCCTGCAGTAGCATGTATGTAGAGGGGGGCTACCTTGTCTTTTGTTATGATTATTATTTGCGTGTATGTGAGGAGGGACTGAACCTGAGCCTTCACACTGAACTACATCCTCACTCCACACTTTCCATTTTTGAGATAAGCTCTTGCTAAGTCGCCACATTGTCCGGACCAAGATCGGACTTGGGATTCTCCTGCCTCAGCCTCCCAGTTGTGGAACTGTGCCCAGGTTGTTATTATCCTTTCAAATGCTTTCTTCCTCCTTCTCCTGTAGATGATGGGCCTTGTGCATATGAGTGCACATACACGTGTTCACAGTATAGACCATCGGGTACTGTTAAAATTAACTCCCCACAAAGCAAATTAACCCCTCCACAGACAATGTCTGGCTGTTGCTTTTTTTGTGACCTGGTATAATGACTGTCCTTGAATGTTCAGGGAGGATAAAATGTAGGAAGAGGCCCCAGGGCTCTTGTCCCCAGTGTATGGTTCCAGGTTTAAGTTCAATAGCCAGAGTTGGTCCTCTGTGGCCACATACTTCCCGTCTGGTCTCCTAAACTGTCCTTCCTATTTTTTTTTTTTTTTTTTTTTTGGTACTGGGGATCAACCTCAGAACCTTGCATTTGCAAAGCAAGTGATGAAACCACTGGCCCTTTGAAGTCATTCTACAGCCCATCACTGTTTATTTGTTTGTTTGTTTGTTTGTTTGGGTTTCCTTTGTGTGTGTGTATGGTGGTACTGGAAATTGTACTCTTCTCACTCAGCTAGAACCTCAACCATTTGCTTGTTTAGAGAGAGCCTCCCTAAGTCTCTAAATTGCTCAGGCTGGGTTTAAGCCCACGCCCCTCCTGCCTCAGCCTCCCAGAGTGCTAGGATTACAGGAGTGCTCCCCCATGCCTGACCACACTATCACCATTATTCCACAACTTTACTAAGGATGTTGGAGGTATGAGTTAGGGGTACAAGGATAAGAGTTTCCACTTTCATGGAAAAGCTCATTCTTCATAGAGAAGCATGTTTTGAAAGCCATTTGATCAAGTCACCTTTCAACTTAAAAACTTGTACAGCTTTGCTCGTGGTGATAGAATCTACACTCCTCGGACGAACTTGGAGTCCACTAGCACTGCCCCTCAGCCTTCTCCAGCATCAGCCCTCTCTGAGCTTATCTCTGTCTAGATAACCCTGAATGTCTCACTACCTGTGAATGTGCCCCAGAACCTTGATGCTTCTTTCCGTGTACGGTTTTCTGACCCTAGTTACTTGAATCTTAATCACAGCAGTACATAACAGATGCTCAATAAATATTTGTTAAATCAATAAAAAGAATGAATACAGCAGTGAAGGGGGTAGCAGTGTAAGGATTAAAACTAGTGAAACTGTACAGCAAAGCTGAAAACATTAGGAACTGGGAACTAAGGCACTAATTAGGATTACTGAATTTTTCTTTGGAGTTTACAAATCAGAATAGGATTGAGTTTCTCTGCTGACGCATTATTCACCCACCACACACTAATACCACGAGCAGAAAGACTCTCAGATATTTCTCCAGGAAGTTTTCAGGAAATAGGATCTGGGTAGATTTACATATGAATACATTTTATATTCGACCAGTTAAAATCAAAGCAAGAGCTATAACGCATTGCAAAGCGCTTGTGCTCGATAGGCATGTGATGGCTAGGTGTTAATTTCACAAGCTTGAAGCATCTGGCACGAGAACAGTAATCCCCGAGTACTGACGCGGCTGTGGGAAGCCCGACAGCTCTCAAGACATCTCCAGCTTTCATGCAGGGCCCGCGGCTCTCACCTCTTTTAGCACCTTTCCCTCTTCAAGCCTCAAGCGCAGGGGTTGCCATGGCTGCACTAGGTCAGCGTTTTCTTCGCCTCCTTCTGGCCCCCACCTCCCAGTTTCTAGTAGTCCAATCACCATCTCGAAATCCTGTAGCTGGCATACGGGGTCTCTTAGGCAACAATGTGTGTTCTCTTGATTGGCCAGGGCATCTAGGAGGGCTGGTTCCAAAATTGGGTCCAGAGATAAAATGAAAAGGTATGGGTGCCAAGAGCGTGGGAGGGGCTGCAACATCCCCATGGCTGGGATTAAGACACATCCAATCCTGAAGCCTGCAGCTTTCAAAAGCTTCATTCAAGACAAGGGTAGCCATGTCCCCAATCAGCCCTTACCTACTGAGCATGTCTAGTTACCTAGTCTGGCGTTCTGGAGCTCCGAAATGCAAACTCCACTTTGCCAGGTTTTCAGAGTGACCAATAGGTAAAAGAGAGCTGGATGAAAGAGAATTCAGACTGGTTCAGTAGGAGAATAGCACCTGCAGCAGGAAGTGGAAGAACGTGGGAAAATTACCCCAAACGAAATGCTTCAGCACAATTTCAATTTATTGGAGTAAGTAATTCAGGCAGGTACCTGGAGGGACAGGTATCAAGGAACCAGCAGATGATCCCTTAATAACTCTAAATTGGGGGCTTTAAAAAGCTGGCCTAAATTAATTAAATTTATTGAGCACTCACTCTGTAATAAAGACCAAAATGAGAATATGGGGGTGGGTCTAATGAAGGAAACTAGAAAATGTAGTGTGGGATTAACTCATGAAGCTTTCTAGTCTTAACAGTTGTAACAGAACTCTAAGAATACAACAAAGTTCAAATTTCCCGATCCAAGCTCGTTCAGCTAGTGGATAGCAGTTCTTACCCATAGCAGATAGCAAACAACAGAAATAAAATTCCCTAACAGCAACCACAATAATAACAACTCTCCCGGTGTTTCCTAAAACAGTGTCTTCTCCTCTTACTTAGGCAATATACAAATTTTGTGTTTATGTTGTATCTGCTGCTTTTAAAATAGGTAGCATTTCAATATCTCCAATTTAAATAGATAAAAGGAAAGCGGAGCCCACGTAATGGGTGCTGCTTTCCTTAAGTTCACGAAGGATCAGGAGGTGGCCAGAATGAAATCAGAACCTGGGTAGTCCAGCTAGTTCTGGGAATTCCAGCCTTGTGGGTTTCCACATGACCAGGTTGTATGGAAATGAATAAACAAAGCTGTGGCCGGTGTGAGGAGGCGGCCTAGGGAGGTATATACGTGTAATACTAAATTACCATGCATTACCAGGCAACATTTATGGTTTCAAAACGGGTTCATCCAGAGAGAGACCGGTTTTAACAGTGTCACAGTGCTGAGTGTTTCTGTGAAGTTCCCGCTTGTTAAAGACTTTCTATTGGTGAAGAAAAGCAACATTAGGCGTAGAGAGCATCTCACATTAACCTTGTGGTCCTTTAACCTTATGGAATATTTTTATCCATGACAAACGGTCCCTTTTGTTTCTTGTCTGGACAGCACCTTCTGGACTCCCTTCTGTTCTGCAGCTCATACATTTGCCTACTGCTCCCCCCAAGGGGAGTGAGTCACTCTCTTCCCTCTGTTCATGTTAAGCACACAGACGTAGCTCAGTGTCTGCATACTCAGTCTTGTTTTCAGGTGAAACAATCGAAACATAAAAGGTAGAGACTTTCATAGGAAATACTTTGCATCTCTGTGGAAATTTTTTTAAATGTTAACTTTTGCTTTGTGTGTGTCATTTGTGTGTGTTTAATAGATACAGTGGAAGCCCTTCTGTTATACTTCCCAAATCTCATTCCCCACCCTGTCTGCCTAGAGGTCGTAACTGTCATGAAATTAATGTGCAGTCTTCTTGCTCATTTTTGTGATTTTATCATTTATATGTTATATATTTGTCCGTATCAGGCTAGGCTTTAAAAAAAGAGAGAGAAATCATTTACGTAGTCTGCTTTTTTACTAAATATTTTATTTCTGAGATTTAATCGTTTGACACATCCATGATCATTTCTACATCATTCCCACCTCCAGACGTGAGCTGTGGTGCGTCCTATGCCTGACAGTATTTAAATCAGGATGATGCGTAAATTGAATGAAAATGCACCTGGCACCAAGTCTCCAGACATTCCTCAGCCGGTAGACCAGTAAGGAAACAAAGCAGGCACACAGTTTTCCCACACTATCTGCCACGTCTGCTGCCCTCAGCGGAGACACTGCTGGCTTCCCAGGACACATCCAATCAGCCTAAGGATCAATATTACCTAGAGTTATCTAGAATCAATGTAAGGATCAACGTTACTTTTGTGACTTTTAACATTTTGAGACAAGATCTTGCTATGTAGTTCAGACTGACCTCAAACTCAAGATCCTCCTGTCTCAGCCTCTTAAGGGACTGTCATTAGAATGCAACATGATTATGGGAAAGTTACCTATCTTTCACGGGTGTTTGAAAACTGAAGTTGTTTAGAGGATCTCTATGGACTCTTTCAGCTCTCAAATCATTAAGTCGATAAGGAGATGAAAAGCCCTTCATAAGGAGCAAAAGACGGGACTCCCCATCAAAACCAGGAGCTCCATCTGTTTGATACGGTCTTAGCAAAGATATAAACTATTCCCAGGCAACTACTCTGTTACTGCCTGCTACTCTGTTTCAGTGTGGAGCGCTGCAGCAGGCCAGCTTCGCAGAGCTACTGGCCCCAGTGATCCACAGCACCCGTGGCCCCAGGCCCTTAGGCTGGTACACAGGCTCTCGGAGCAGGTACTGGATCTTGCAGTACCAGCCTCCCAGGCTTGGGGGCACGCGGGGAGCCCCGCTGTTGCAATAGAGGACAACCTGCTTTGCAAGAATGGCCGAGCTCATTTCTGACACAAGATTGCAAAGGTTGGAACCACCTCTCGGTGCAGGAGGCTCAAAGCGTCACTCCAGGCGTTAAAGTGAGAACAACCCAGCGCCTCGCCAACCTTACGCCGCGGGGATCCAAGCGGGAGGCTCCACCGCGCGTGCGCGGCACGCCTGCGCAATGCGCGCGCGCGCGCGCGCTCTCCTCGCTTGGAGGCCGCGCGCCTCGGCGCTCGCGCAAGCTCGTGAAGGCTCCCAGGCGCGCGCCGGCCAAGATCGCCGCTCCGGTACCTCAGGGACTAGCGGCCGCCGGCGGCCGGCGCTGCCGCCCAGGAGTCCGGTGCCCAGGTATGAGGTGAACCTCGTGGAGTCAGGTGGGCAAGAAAGGGAGACTGAGGAGGCGCCTGGTTGCCTGTGCTCCGCCTAAACCCGCGCCGCGGAGCCGCCAGCAGCCCGGCGCCTCCTCCTCTGGGATCGTTCTGTCGCGGCCAAAACAAAAGCCTCCGGCGCCGGGTCGGGCCGAGGGTCGGGGCGGCTTCTCGGGCACCAGCTGGGCCCGCGTGGGCCGGGGGTCGGCGACGACGCCGAATTCGGGGCCGGGAGTGGAGGTGGGGAGATGCCTCGGGAGACGGTTCCCCCGGTGCGTCCCGCGTCCCGCCCGCGCCGGGCAACCTGTGCGAGTGTGGACGCGGCGGGCTCCGACCCGCGGCCGACCCTCTCCGGGGACCGAGCGCGCAGGGGCGTGGGTGCGAGGACAATGCGCCCCGCGCCCGCGCCGCCGGCCACAGACCGCGACGCGCGGAGACGGCCCCCCGGTCTGGCCCGGCGCGGTCAGCCGCGCGCCGGCCTTCTCCGCCCCGGGCCCGAAAGTTGGCTCCTTCAGCCCATCAGTTTGCAAAGTCGGTGGCTCCCTTCCCAGTGCCCTCCCCTCCCGCCGCCTCCGCGGGGCTGGGGCTCCGAGTCCTGCTGCGGGACCAGGAGTGCACCGCCTCTGCCATAAAGCCGCCCGGATCGCTAGCCGCGTTGAAGTCCTGGATCTTTTGGAGAAAAGTAAACAGCATCCTAGAGGCTTTTTGCGTCATGGGAGTGTTGGAGTTAGATGCCTCTGTCTGTATGGGAAAGAGGGGTTTTTTCTTTTTTAACGGAAAGGTGAAGGGATAAAAGCACATGCTATTAATTTAACCCCGGAGGAGTACAGTTTAAAGTTGGAAAAAATTTATGAAAGGGGTCTTCATTTTTTTTAAAGCCCAGAATAAAATGAACATTTGACTTTCAGATTCTTTCCGAATTTAGACACAGCAGACCACCCGCAAAAATCTTAACGTTAGAAAATTCGTTTTGAGAGACCTGGAATGTTTGTTCATGGGAATTAGGTTACTTTGCAAAGCCCAATACATAAGGCGCAAGGAAACAAAGACTTGACTGACACTGAGGATATTAGTTCCCTTCTTAGCTGCCTTTTAGCTCTTCGTGGTGTGCTGGTTGCATTGTAGGCTGGAAAAGGAATAGATGAATCCTTAGTTCTCTTATTAAGCAAGTAGACCTCAAGATAATACTTTCCATCTTTGCTTTTAAACAAATCAATATTGCTGTTTCCCTCCAGGAAACACATCTACTTGAACTATCAAACCACAACATAAAGGTAAAAATATTCAGAGTGAGGAAATCTAGGAAGCAAGTGTAAAATCTTGACTGAGTGAACTTGGAAGGATAGAACTGGAGATAAAATGTAACTTAGATGCAGCCCTTACCCTATTGCTCTGCATTTAATAAAACAATGTGGTTTTCTTCCAGCCCCTAAATGCTTGAAACCGTTAGGAAAATAAGTAAGTTACTGATAGAGCGTACCATTCTCCCCTCTTTTTTTTCCTACATTTCCCCTGCCTCCCCTAATAATCTTTCCTGGCTCCTTTGAGCTTCTAAATCTGTAACAGTGTCATTAATAGAAGCCTCTCAGAGGCTGAGGCAGGATGATCACAAGTTTCAGCCAGCATCAGTAAGTTAGTGACTGAAAAAGGCCTGAGGATACAGCTCAGTGTGCCTTAGGTTCAGTCTTCTAGTACAACAAAAAAAGAAAGAAAGAAAAGAAAGACTATGTGGGCACTTAGGTACTGTATTCCTTCCCTTGTCTTTGAGCTTTATTATCGTGCTTTGAGCAGTTAGGTGGATTTTTCTTGGGAGTTTCATGATTGAGATATTTGAAGTACGAGGGTTGAGAGGAATTTAATAGCTTAGTGCACATTCTTTGTGTAGTACAATGTGAAAGCTTTATCACTGGGGAAGGAGAGGGGGAGTTTTTGCTCACAATGCATTGTCTGTTTACCATTTGACCTCTAGAAAAAAAAAAAAATCTACCCAATTTGAATTTCATATTAGCTTGTTAGTAAAAGTCTAAGATTTTTGTAATCAAAACTTAGCATGTTAATTTATTGATATCAGACTGTTGTTGACTTTATTTTCTTTAGGTGACAAGTGATTCTTTTTTTTTTTTTTTTTTTTAGGTTTTTTGAGACAGGGTCTCACTTTGTAGTTCAGGCTGGCCCTGAGCTCAGCCTCAAACTCATCACAGCAATCCTCCTGCCTCTGCCTCCCGAGTGCTGGGATTACAGGCGTGAGCCACCACGCCCGGCACTGTGGTATGTGGTACTGGTTGCTGCTGGGCGTGAGTCTCCACACCC
>PVIR01010484.1:0-49883 GCA_004026965.1 Petromus typicus | reverse complement strand
CCCACTCCAAGCCCCTGCCACTCAACAGGAGACCAACTCTGGGAGACCATGCTCAAGATGTGTACTCTCTGACCAGAACAGGTCAGTGTCTATGAACCGGAGATCAGGGGCACAAATAGCCTTGCTCCCAGGACTCTGACCTGGTGGAGTTGTTAGAGGACACACCAGGCTCTTTCACTGGGCTCTGGACTCTCCCTGCCAGGAAGTTGTCTTCCCAGTGACCAGGAGCTCAGTCACTTCACTGGCCTACTAGGCACAAGGGTCAGGTCCATGAGCTCCATGTGACCCAGCAGCCCCAGCCGTGCTGACCAATGACTGGCCTCGTGTCCTGAGCCGATGCCTACAGCTCTCATCCTGGAGGGGCAGGTAAGAGCACCTGGACTGACCTGCACCCAGTGCTCCAGGAGGCCTGGCCAGCAGCTGACCTACAAACCCGCCCTGCCCTCTACCTGCTGGGTTCTGTCTCCTCCCTGCTTCACCCTCGCCCTCCCAGGCAACCCCATCACCAGGAAAGCACCACCCTTTTTGTGATGTGTCTCTATGGCTCCATTGCAGCCCCCCCAGAGGCCCCTCCTAGGCTGCTCCCTCCCAGTCTGCCTCCTCCTCCTCCCTGTGCTGCCCGCTGCCCTCCTCTCTTGTACAGACCCTGCTGTCTTCTAGCTGCCTGGCATGGCCCTGCAGTGCTTCGTGCTCCTGGCTGGCTTTCTGGTGGGAGTCACTAGCAAGTCCACAGAAACCAAGGTTGGTGCCCCTGTCCCATAACCACACAGCTACCAGCATGAAGTTAAACTGGGAGTTTCACACTTGGTCCAGGAGGCCCCTGATGCTCAAACCCAGGGATCCAAATAAAGCACATTTTGCACCTGATACTGAGCTGCCTCCCAGAAGTTTATCTGTTAAGCTGTCGCTATAGCTGACCAAAGGTCCTTGCAGAGCCACCCTATGGGATTGCTTGCTACTTGAAGGACAGCAGTAGTGACTGGTAGCATCTTCACAGTGGGCCATCCTGGCTTCCTCCAGAAGTGATGCTTCAGTGTGCTATGGTATCTGGAAGGGCTGATGCAGTAGTTGTGGACCCTGAGCCAGCACTGGTAGGGGCCACAGACTAGGGTGGCTAGAGGGTTGGAGTGCTACTCCCAGACTTGGTTGCAGCTAGTTTGAGGGATGGCCATGCAGTGGGTGCAGCCCCTCTTCTGGTAGTATGGGCCCTCCCTGCCCCCTTCAATCTCCTTTTAGATGACCCTCACTATCTACCATGCTCGGGTCACAGGAAACAGGACCCCAGCTCTGAAGACCCTAAAGCCAAAGTCACTTTGTGAATGGGCCACATCATTGGTTGGTGAACAGGCTTGCACATATCCCAAAGCTATGTAGCACTTGGCATGTGTGTGCTATGTCAGGAGGTGGGGCAGGGGTGTGACTCTTCCCCTAAGAAACTCTGGTCTGGACTGGATACTTCTTTGGGACCAAGCTGTAAGGCCCCATACACTTGAAGCGAACCACAGGGAATCCCCTAGCACCTGTGGGATATTTTAACCATGCTGAACCTTTGGCAAGGGTGCAGGGAAGGTGCCTGGTGCCCTCTCCTGAATTCATTTGCATTTCTTTATCATCTATAAAAATGTGGAGTTCCTACAGTTGACCTTTCAGTGGAGCTGAACAGCATGATGTTTTATTAGGTGACTAATACAAATCATTTCACTGATTGATAATTTCACTGACTAGAATGCTCCACCCTGTGATTACCTGTGGCCCAGACAGGCAGAGGCTAGAGACCTCTGCCAAGAATAGGGAGACCATGTAGAGGCTGCTGACATCTCCCTGTCAAGACTTTAAGGGGCAGAGAGAGGAGACTCTGCCAACCACAAGATACCTACATCTCAGGAGGGCTTGATACTCCCATTTCCCCAAGTAAGGGAGAAAGGATTATTTTTCTTCAGCTACTACAAGGTTCATGGCTGAGGCTGCTATTACAAGACGCAGATAAAAGAGAGCTCAGGGGCTGGGGATTTAGCTTAGTGGTTCCAGCGCCTGTCTTTCCAGCTCAAGGGCCTGAGTTCGCAAAGGCCTGGGTTCGATCCTAGTAACCACATACGGCAGTGCTGGGCATGGAGACACCCGCCAGCAATGAGAACCACATACTACAGTGCTGGGCATGGTGGCTCATCACTCCTGTAATCCCAGCACTTGGAGACAGAGGCAGGAGGATTGCTGTGAGTTTGAGGCTGAGCTCAGGGCCATTCTGAACTACAAAGTGAGACCCTGTCTCAAAAAAAAAAAAAAAAGGGAAAACTCATTTATGTGACATGGCAGTCTCTATATAGATTGGGGATCCAAAGAAACGGACATATGTGTGATGGTCAGGCTTGAAAGGGGTCCTGGCCTGTGATTAGTTGAGGCTTTTTTCTGTGTTCTGTTTTCTGCACCAAGGGCCTTTGTGTCCTCAGGCTGGGGAAGGTGTGTCTTCCTGAGAGCCTGGGTACTTGAGAGCTGAGGACACGAGTTCAGAGAAACCTGCTTCTGTGTTCTCTTGCACCATGGTGGTGTATTTTGAGGTCATGTGTTCTGAGCCCCATGGCCCCCAAACAGCCTAAGGACTATGCTGCAGTTCAGAGTCCCCGTAGCTATTTCAGTCCTGTGCCAGCAGGGCTAGGGGTCACCTGGTGCTAACTCAGGGAGGTGGGCTGTGGGTGTAGGATTGTGTGCAGGGAGCCACCTTGCCATGGCTGTTCTCAGTCTCACCTCCACTGTCTCCTCTCCAGGCCCAGCAGCCAGAGTGTTGTGTGGATGTGGTGGATATCAATGCCACTTGCCCTGGAACAAACCTGTGTGGCCCGGGTAAGCCACTTTTTTATGGGCAGATACCAAATCCACAACCAAGCCACCAGTGCCCACAGGTGGCACGTGTGACCCTGCCTACCTCCCCTTATCTGTGAGCAGCACCAAAACAGCACTAGACAAAGGAGCCCAGCTGAGCTTTCTTCTTGCAGGCAGCCTGGAGAAGCCAGCTAGGGCAGCATGGGTAGGGGAAGGCCCAAATGAGATGGTGCCAGGGCCACAGCCTCTCTCTGTTGTCCAGTAATAAGAAGTCTCTGTGGAGCATAAAGCCCTCAGTTGGGGCAGGGAATGGCTCTGGGCTGTGGTAGATTTAGGCAGGAATGGCTCAGCACCATCATTTCAGCAGGAGAGGCCTGGATACTCCCATCCTGGTGTCCATCACACCCTCCAAGGAAAGAAGGCGTGCACCCAGAGTGGCTGCTAATGGGGCAGCTATGTGTTGAGGATGCTGGCCAGCTGTCATGGGAGGAGGGTGCGTCGAAGATACAGAGGCCATGACAGGGCTGGTGGCAGGAGAGGCTGGGTCTAGAAGGCTGGGGCTGAGCATCTGGCCCTGGGTTGGCAGGAAGACAGCCATGAGGCTGAGTGGAGCAGGAGTGTTGGGAGGATGTGTGGTTGAGCAGCCCTGGACACAGGGATTGTATGGAAAAACACAGGACCCCCACAGGATGCAAGGCCATCTCCAGCTTTCTGGCCATGCCTGCTCCCTGCCAGTTCTGGACAGTTCCCTGTAACCCATTTGCCTCTCAGCATGGGAGCAGTGGAAGGAAAACTTCTAGGCATAGTCTCAGTGTTGGCACCATGTACTTATGCTGAAGTCCCTCTCAGACTCCATCTGCTGGTGTTACTGTCTGTAACCACAAAAGACCATCATCTCACCAAGACCCATTTGCTTTTAGACTAAATGTCTATGGATGTCTGCAGAGGTAACTTAGTTGCTAGACCTGCAGCCTGTGGTTTAGCTCAGGTACTGCCCTGGGTCCAGTGCCAGCTTTCAGAACTCACAGTCCATATTTATGGAGCATGCATCTTCTTAACCTGTGCTAAAGTGTTGAGGATGTCAGAAAGAAGTAAAAATGTAAGACTCAATCTCTGTTCTCAAAGGAAGTTGAAAGATAGCTGTCCACCAGTCAGTGGCCAGCAAGAGCCTTGTGGTTCCTAGAACCTGGGTGTGGTACACAGGGGAAGGGGACATAAGTAGAACTTTTGCATTATGTTTTAGTCTTTTGTGAGTTGATGGCACACGATGAAATAATTAAATATGCAGAAATGAGCCTTAGAGAAGCTAAGCTTGGGCCTGATCCATGCTACTCTGGGCAGCAAGGACCCAGACCCCAGCCTGCCATACCTTTTATTATCTACATTCCAAAAGACCCAGAGAGGTGGGGAGACACCAACAGTAGTCCTAGAGAAGTTATGTAGATGAAGATCCCAGCAGGGCAAGTCAGCTGTCAACAGTAGTCCTTGAGAAGTTAGACAGATCCGGTGCAGTTCTGCCCTGAAGCATCACAGCATATGGGACCATTGAGTCCCTGTTGCTACCTGAGGTAAAGACAAGAGTCAAGACCAAAGTTCGTCTGCAGGCAGGAAGGCCTGGTCAGTTTTGACCTTGCTGTTCCCAAACAGGATGGTTCCCAACACCTGGGTAGAGAAAGAACAGGTTCCAGGAAGAATTCTGGAATGGAAATTTGGCTTCATCCTGTAGGAAGCCCCAAGGGAGACCTTGGGAGGGTGCAAGAGTAATAGATCCAGGTTGCGCCTACTGCATGTGGGGGCCAAGGAAGGCTACACAGTGCTCATAGCAACAGTGTCCATACTTTGGAGGTAATGTTGGTCAGACATAGTAGATGAGACAGGAGGTAAAGGCCAGTCCTCCAGACCCCATGGTAAGACTATAACACAGCTCTATAACTGGATGGCCATCACTAGCCTCTGAATTACCTCCTGCAGTGACCAGGACATGGACTGCTCTGCAGTGGGAGCCTGGGTGAGGGCCCAGTGCCCTTCTGTTGAACTTATTTCTCTTTTTGGAATCTGAGCCAGTTCTACTCAAATACTTCCAGCATATTAGTATTCTTGAAAGAAGGTTGTGTGACAAAGTCAAGGTACAGAAAGACTCCTGGGAGACTGTGAGCTGGCCTGGATTGCTTTCCTGAGATACACTGTCCTCACCACTGCAGGCTGCTACAACGATGGGAACACAGATGGGAGCGTCAGCTGTGTGCGGTGCCAGAATGAGACCTTCCCGGCCTACAATGGCTCAGAGTGCAGAAGCCGTAGGTCTCCATCCTACTGCCCCACTGCCCCTTCCTCTTCCCCTGGTTTTCACAATGGCCCACACCTCCAGCAGTGGGGCCCACCTTGCCCAGGTGCACTATCCATCAGTGGACAGCCAGCCACAGGACTCCCTCCTGAGTCCTCTGTTCACTGAGGCAGCTGTGGGCTGAGAGTTGCTCCACCATGGCCACCTTGGTCCCATTTCCAGCCCAAGATATCCCTCAGATGGGAGGGGGTGGTCCATGCAGGGTCTGCCTCCCTTCAGCTCTGCTCTCCCACAGTCACTAGCCGGGGTGCTCAGTTTCCCATGAACAGGAGCACGGGGACACCTGGCCAGCCACATTTTGGTGAGTCTCTCATTGCCCCAGGTCTGAACCAGGCCTCTGCCCAAAGCCAGTTGGCTTAGGAAGGAGCCCATGTTGGGGATAGCGTTTCTGGAGAGGTACTACACCCCTTCCATGGCCTTAGAAGCTGCAATTTGTGAATTACTGTTGCACGTTCACACATACGTGACCTTTCGCTCAATCCGACTTGGCCCCAGCTCCCAGCAGGTCTTCTGGGGAGTGGAGGCCACTCCTCCATTGCCCAATCTCAAGCAGCTCTTCTAACATATAGGCCTCAGGGGAAACGTGCGCCATATCCACCATACTGCCAGCCTTGCCTGGGGAGATGAGTCTCCTGGGCCTGCAGTCCTACCTGAGATGAGAGCCTAGCCAGCAGGGAAGAGGATGTGTCCTGATGAGCAGGGTACAGTCCAATGGATGAATATGGCTAGATCAGGAGTGCACCTGGCAGAGGGAGCTGGCACTGGGACTGAGACTGGGGTTAGGAGAGGGCTGGGGACTGCAATCCAGAAGCAGTACCCAGCTCCAGCTGCTTCCTCTGCAGAGGTACCTTAGTTGCTATAGGGGACCCTTACCACTCCCTAGCACAATATTGAACTAGATCTTGTGCTTGAAGTTCTGATCTGAGGGGTTAGCCTGCCCATTGGCTCACAGAAAGCACGCTAAAGCTCCAAGAGGGCCTGAGGTCCAGCACTGATCAGACTAAAGCCAACTTCATGGAGGGGGCCTGATCCCTGGCCTCTCTGGCAGTCTCAGGCAGATGGAGCAAGGCACAAGTCTGGTGGGTGCCCTTGTGTCTCAGGATAAAAAACACCTCCCCAGCTAGCAATGAGTGACAGTGCCTCAGCCTGTCCTGGTTCTAGGCAAGTAAAGATTAGGGGTGTGGCTCCAGGTAGCTGAGAGGTAAAGGTGCCAAGGACCATGGAAAGCCCAGGGCTGGGTGTGTCTAGAATTAGCCAGGGGGCTCCTTTATTCCTACCTCCTCAAGAAGTCTGGGCCAGGAGGGTGGAGTGGCATCCCCAGTCCCTGGGGTATGCTGGGCTCTCAAAGGTGACCAAGAAGAAACAGCAGCCACCAGGGGTTAACAGGTGGCCCCAGGCACTCCCCACTTCCCACTGGCTGGCTGTTGCTTTGCCACAGGGGCTCCTCATGTGGTGATCTCCCTCTTCCTGGGGACATTCTTCATCAGCATGGGCCTCATTCTCTCTGTGGCGGGATTCTTTTACCTCAAGCGCTCCAGGAAGCTTCCCAGGATCTTCTACAGGAATGATAAAGGTACCTCCCTCTTGTCTGGCCAGCATTGTGCTGCTGGGACCTGGCCCACTGGAGGAGTCGGTGGTGCCCAAAGGCATAGATAGGTGCAGATGCCTCTCTCGGCCCATCCCCAGCCTGCACTAGGTACCCTAGGGTCCTGAGAACCGGAGGTGGCCTTGGGCCAGTGCCAGTCAAGATGGGTACTTCAGGATCAGCTCCATGGGGCTTCTGCACAGCTGGCCATGAAAAGTCCTGCCTGTGCCCACCCAGCACCTCTGCTTCCCCAGAATCCCTGCAGCAGGGCAGGCATTGTCCATAGCTGGCCCTGATGGCCACAGGACAGAGGGAAATGACATGGGCCAGAGCACCCCAGTGAACTCCCAGTGCAGGCACCCCAAGGGCCTGGGCCTGCGTGCCCCCGGGACTAAGACCATTGGAAGAGATTCTTTCTCCAGGGTCCAGTCCTGGCAGTGGCAGCTAGAGAAGTGACCTCAGCTTGTCTACCCTACTGGAAGGCTGAAGGAGGGGTCTGGGGCAAGTGGCTGTCCCCAGGACATGTCAAGGTGCAGCAAGCAGCAGTCAGGCTACAGGAACAAGGGCAGGTGGACCTGTTAGGCCTTGGGCTTGGGAGAGCCACTGCCTGCTCCACTCAGAACTGACCTCCATTTCCTTCCGCATAGCCCCAGCCCTGCAGCCGAGTGAAGCTGTAAGTACCCTGCTGCCTGGGGAGCACCATGAGCTACGTGTGCCTGTACCGGTTGGCTTCCTCTCACACTGCCTTTCTCTCCTTTTCAAGGCTGCGATGATCCCTGTGCCCCAGTCCTCAGGTAAAGACAGTACCACACCCATGTCCACTTTCCAGACATAGACACTTTAGGGGTCTGAGTCTCTGGGGATTACAGCTGCTCCCATGAGTCCCCAGGAGACTGCTCCCAAGGCAGGGACAGGATTAAATGCGCAACAGATGTCCCATCACCAGCTCCTGTGGCTCGTATGCTTGTCTATCCTTCTCCTTAGACTTGGCCAGAGAGAAGGGAGCCCAGCACAGGCCAGGCCCTCCCCAGCCACACTCAAGCCCTGCTCAGGTGGAACTCTGCCTGAGACGTACAGAGAGTAACTGGTCAGCCCCTAGGCCTTGCCCCTGTGGAAGAGGCCATGGATACAGAGTAGATGACTAGCCTGTTGCCACACCACTGTAAGCCCCAGAGTTGAATCACCCAGCCTCCTTCTCTAGCCTGTGGCCTTCTCACTTTACAAAGGTCTGGTGTTGGGACTAGGGGAGGGGATAGTGTCCCTCTCTACCAAGAACAAAGCAGTTCTTTGATCAAGACTAGACTTGCCCTGTTCCAAATAGCACTTGTCTGAGTTCTCCAAGCCTTAGGCATAGGTGGCTCTGATAGAACAGATCTTCACGGCCCAAGGCTACGTAGCCAGCTAGGCAGACAGTTCTGAGGCCAGAAGTTAGAAATCAAGGTGCTGGGTTGGGGGCAGCTTGCTCTGAGATTCTAAGGTCCTTCCTGCCTCTTCCAGCTTCTGCTCCTCATCAATTTTCTGTTCTCTCTTCTCTCTGCCTCCTTCTGAGGACACTGACCACTGGATTTTGGGTTATTTCATTTGAGAGCCTTAGTCACAAAAAAATGAGGCCACATTCTTAGGCCCTAGAGCTCAAGACATGACTTTGTCTTTAGCAGGGGCTCTCACCCCCTACTATGCACCCTGCAGTCATGGCTGTATCTCTGTCTTAAGGAATAGCCAGCTTGGGCCGGGCCTAGATTATTGTGTGTGGGCATGTGTTGGAGGAGCCATCCTGTGCACAGGTGGGAGCTGGTGGGAACTCTAGACAGGGAGCCCCCGATTCTCCCTAATCAGGGTATACAGGCCCATACTAACCCTACACCTACAGCGGTCAACCACCCTCCCCAGAGCCCTGGTGCAGACCCAGCTCTGTGTTGTTCCTGGCCCTGACCCGGCTTGTTTCTGACCCTGTTCCAGTGCGGAAGCCTAGATATGTGAGGCGTGAAAGGCCCCAAGACAGGGCCGTGGACACCTCTGGCTTCTCTGCAGTGGATGCCCGGATCAGCAATGTCTGACTTGGAGGCCAGCTGAGACTGCACCACCCTGTACCATGGAGCCTGGGGCTGCCTCTCGGATGAGCTAGTGGAGGGCCACATCACCTGGGGCCTGGGATAGGCCAGGTGTGGCTCCCAGTGACTAGCTAAGCAGGAGTCCACGTTCCTTCCCTTTTGTCCCTCCCATTCTGCTCAGTTAAGGAACCAGGCACTTGGGAGCAAGGGGGTAGGGCATGAGCCCTCAAGAGACACCGCCAGAGTTCGGGACCAGCTTGGCCTGTGGATGCTGCAGGCTGCTTGGCCCTTGAGCCCATGGTGAGCGGGGCAGTTGCACTCCCAGCCAAGAAACCTCACAAACTCCTCTAAGAGGAGTGGGGACAAGGCTCAGCCATCAGGGAAGACATGGCCTCTTGGGGCTGAGGCACCTCAGAGTGAACTGCACTATGGTGGCCAAGACTGCCAGCCACAGCTACATGTCTCCAAGCATTCCCTGACTTCCTTTTGACATCTCGGTGTTGAACAGAAGAGGCCTGAGGTGCTGCTATACTCGGAGACCAGGTCTTTAGCCCAGGATGGGCAGAACCTGGTCCACAGGGGTAGACTGTAGCCAACAGACACTCATACTAGCCACACCCTGAAGCCACAGGTTATTGCCCTCACTGGGCTGCCAAAGGCATGCCAGCCGGTAGGCCTTGTCCAATGGCACTAGATGTGGGATGCTGTAAGGACCCCCTAAATACTGGGCTCTGTGCATGGCGCTGTTCGGGCCTCAAGGTTTCCTGTGTCATCGTTCTCAGTGTCTGGCTCGCATTGGAGGGGCCTGACCCTCTGGCACCGTGATGAACATTTGGAGTTTACTGTTTATTGACACTAACAGAATCTTGCCTGGGGACATGAGCTGACAATTTCTTTCATAGTGAGGACTATAAAGTCAGATCAAGTAAACTCACTGGAGCTTCTCTCTTCTTGGTCTTCTTACCATCTGAAGGGTAATTTGTTCTCTGCATGTGAGAGGTGCCACCCCAATGCCACCTATCCCACCACCATGTTCAGTGGACCAGGGACAGGGAGAGATGGGGAAGAGCCTCCCGGCAGGGTGTGGAACCCCTCTCTGGTGCCTGGTCGGAGGCCTGAAAGCAGAAGAGCTCAGCTCACCCCGATTGTATGCTTTGCCATGTTCTGTTCCTGGGGAAAGTCTCCTCCCCCTGATAAAAGTTGTTGCCTCCTCCAGACTGCACTGACTGCTCAAGCCTGGCAGGAGGTACCGACAGGATACTGAGGACCTCATACCCCAGAACCCCTGGGAGGAAGCTGCAAGTGGACAGTGTGTGGGCTGCACTCTCCCTTGGGAGAACAGGGTCCCTGTGTCATCCTGGCCACCCAAGCCTAACAGCATTCCCATGGAAGGATGGCTTTGTGGAGGGGTCTGAGGGCACAAGGATATTTGCTAACTAAGGAGGGCAGAGCACCTGGGATACTAAGAGTCTTATCTCTGCTTTGTCATTGCCTCAGTACCTCAAACACCTACTATTATCTGACTCTGGGACCCAGTTCATGCTTCCAGCCCTGGCCTGTGCTCCAGAGAAGCCCCAGGGAACAGGACCCCTGCCAGACCCTGAGGTGGGGATTTTAGACCTGTCTCTTCTGTCCTGAGGACCAAGGACACCACCCTGGAGACAGAACATGATGGGCAGTGTGGGCCTGGGAGGGAGGTCAGCCCTGCCTCTTCTCTGTACTTAGGGTCACTCGTGGGTCACACCATCCAAACGAGGGACCTTGAGGTGGGACTGAGGTCCCCAGACATTTCTGATAGGAGGCCAGAGGCAGAGAAAGAAGTGTGGGGTCAGCCAGTCAGCCCCTTGGGTCCCTTGAGTCTCTCTGAGTGGCCCCACACAGACCTTTCTTCCCAACTGTGCTGGAGCCTCTCCCTTTCCACTATGCGGCTCAAACTGAAAACAAATATTTGCTCCAGCACTTCCAGGTCCCTCCATAGTGACTTTAATGCAATTGGAAGAGATGCATAAAGATGACTGAGGGTAGGGGCAGCAAGGAAGGACCCATAGTAGCACTCCACGTGGTCTCAGGGTGGCCTGGGGTAGCTGGCACAGGCAAGACCCAGTAGCTAGGTTAGGGTCTGACCTCATGCTCACTGCTGGGTGCAAGTGGGATTCAAAGAGTAGAAGCCAGGTCACCACCAGCCCCATAGGCATCTCTGACCCCAGTGGTGTACAGCGAGGAATCCTAGGCCCTAGCCGGCGGGCCAGAAATGAGTGTACACACACCTCCACGTCAGCGGCTCTGGAACACAGTGGTCATCATTGAGAGCTGGGGGTGGGCCCTGATGAGCCTGGCTCCAGAAGGCCTCAACCCCTGGCTATATCTAGGTAGGGCATTGTCAGGGACTTTACAAGGCCCTGGTGGCAGAAAGATTGTGGTTAGACTGGGCTTAGGTGAGAACTGATGCCCTTCTGGCTCAGGTGCCCAGGAGAGCTCTGTGTCCAGCCCACATCAGGTGGGCATCTGTGTGGGCCTTGTCTAGGGAGTCCCATGGCTGGAGGTGGTAGTCAGGTCGCTGTGTGCACTCTGACACCCACATACCTCCCAATAGGCACACTGCTTGCTCTGCCACACTGGGAGGGCACACACCCACACATCATCACACAGCTCTCTGCTTCCTGCTGGCTCAGGTGGGAACCAGGTGGGCCTAGCTACTCCCCTAGACACTTGTGCTTCTGGCCTGAGCCTCCCAGACCTGACCCCACCTCTTCAGGGAGGCCCCACACATTCTCAGGCTCCACTGTCACCTGGCCCCTGGGCACTGCCTGTCCTCTGAGAAGGCCCAGTGACTTCAGAGCTTGGATGTTCCCAGAAGGCCTCAGAAGGATGTTCCTGGGCAGCATGTGACACAGAGTCATGAACCACACAGACTCACTCCCAGTGATGTCCTCCTAGCAGGTCTCCAGGATCACCTGTGCCCTCACAACGCTGGACTCAACTCCCCGCCCAAACCCCCCCTCTCCCTGAGCCCTACCCCCTCCCTGGGCCTCCATTCCTTCCTTGAGCCCCTCTCTCTTCTTGGACCCCTAAACCCCTCCCTGGACCCCTACATGTTTTGATGGACTCTTCTCTGGAGTTTCTTTCTGTCATAGAATAGCTGGGGAGCTTCAATCACTTCCTGAGCTTAGGTGCCCCTCTGATAGGACCTCACCCCTCAGCTCCCCCACACATACCTAGCCTGTGGGATTCAGGTTTGGGCACCAGGATGCAGAAAGCTGCACTGCTGTGGGTTGTGGAGCCCAGGCCACTGAGGTGACAGATGAGTAAGCATGAAGATGGCTATCAGTCCAGGTTGTGGCTCTGAGCAGTGCGGTCCATGGGCCTCAGGTGCAGCTCACTCTTATGCTAAGGTCCAGTGTGTAAGGCCAGAGTAAAGAAGCCTAACCCTAAAGGGTACCTCTAGCCCGACTGAAGAATAGTCCCTACAGGCCAGGGACCTCACCCTCAAGGCCACATCCCAGGCCTGGCCCAGCCCTCACCAGTCACACCTACTTCCTGGAACCTAGAGCAGGAGTTCCCCAAAGGCTGTGGAACTGGGGCACGTGTGTGACTGCGTGGGGAGGCAGAAGAGGAGATGTAGGGTGGGCTTCTGGGAAGGATATGGGTGGTGTAAGTGGAAGCGGCAGCCAGCTGAGCTAGGGCCCACTCCAGTGTTGGGTGCTTGGGATCTAGAATGGGGCAGATCCACCTTCTACCCACCCTTCAGACCAGAGTCTATGCTGCAAAGACCTATTGTGACCCCAGGCCACCCTGACTCTGACCCTCCCCTGCTCCCCTCCCTCCCATGCCTGGCCTGTCAGAGAAGACAGGAGGCCAGCCAATCCCTGGGTCCTGGCCACACCCTGGGCTGGCATGAGCTGGAGGGTATAAATACACCTTCCTGGAAGTGGCAGCCTGAGAATCTACAGCAGCTAGCAACAGAGGTCAGGAGTGGACATAGTACATCCCACCCCCCACAGAGCTGAGGGCGTGCCTGCCAGACCACTGACAGGACAGCTGCTGGGCACTGGCCTGTGGAGGGACACCTGCCAGGTGGAGCTAGGAGGAGAGGGGAAGGACACTGCTGGAACTGCAGAGCCCAGAGGCTCAGAGCTCTGCTGTGGCTGGCAGAGACTATGCCCAGGAACCAGTGATCCTCAGTTGCCAGGTGAGTCCAACCCAGCTTGTCTTACCTTTCCCCTGCACAGGCTCAGGGTGGAGCACTTTGAGGAGGGTGAGGCCTGGTGCCAGGGAACTGGTTTTGTGAGGGGCTGATGGGAGAAGACAATCCTGAGGTTCCCCTGAACCTGCTAAGACCACTGCTGTCCCAAGATGTGGCGACATCATATGCCTGAGACCCTCGCAACATCACGTGACTCATATAGTCACAAGGATAGTTTAGTAAGCTGAGCCATTTCAGCCACCCACCTGGGACCAACCTGCAGGTGAGGGTCAGGCCAACCACAGCCCAGGTCACCAATGGTCTGGCGTAAGTTTCATAGGGTCCCATGGTCAGGGCCTCTGAGGTGAAAGATGAATCGCACCCTAGGCAGCATGACTCTGGCCCCCTGGGGTGAAAACCTGGCCCTGAGATAGAGAAAGGCGGCAGACAGAAGCAGGTAGGCCCTGGTCAGCAGGGTCTTCTGGGGGCATCGGGGAGGTAGACTGGACCTGAAAGCAGGAGATCCTGGATCCTGATGTCCCCTTTCCTCTCAGTGGCCACCTGAGAGGAGTGACCCCGACATTTTGGGAGGCCTAAGCCTTCCTTCTGTAGCTATGGCTGAGGGACATTTCCAGTCCCTGACCGAACCATATGCCCACTGGGATCCAAGTTGAAACCTCCCCTAACTTGCCTGGATGGCCCTGGCCATCCCACCCTCAGCTGCCTTCTCCACACAGCCCAAGTGAAACAAGGGATGTCATGGGCTGTTGTCTGAGGCATCCCCTGAGCTGTCAGCAAGAACTCTAAGCCCATAGCTTCCATTCCTATAGCTCTGCACGGCTGTCCACGTCTGGGTCATCAGGACCCTTGGCCCTGTGGCACTCAGGGGAGGACAGGTTACTGTGTGGGCAGAAGACCTCCAGGGCGCAGGCAGAAGGAACTCTGGAGATGTTCATGGGGGGCAGTGTCCTTCCTGATCTGTGGGGCTGATGCTAGGAAGAAAGAGTGACAGGTTGATTTCATGGGAAAGGAGCACCTGGGGTCACTCACGGTGACCTCTGCTTGTCCCGCAGCTCAGATCCATGTCGTCAGGCCAGGAAGTATGGCACACGGCTGTGCCACCCCCCCACCGGAGCAGCTCCATCGCGTCCTCAGTGCCTGGGTCCTCCAGCTTGGCAGGCAGCCCCAAGTCCCCCTGCACTCCCAGCTCGGAGCGGGTGGCCTCACCACTGGAGTGCTCCATCTGCTTCTCAGGCTATGACAACATCTTCAAGACACCCAAGGAACTCTCCTGCACCCATGTCTTCTGCCTAGAGTGTCTGGCCCGGCTGGCAGCTGCCCAGCCCACAGGCCGCCCTGGCACAGAAGCTGTGCCCTGCCCTTTCTGCCGGCAGCCTACAGCTGTGCCAGCTGCTGGGGCCCCTGGGCTTCGCACCAGCCGCCAGTTACAGGCCAAGCTCCCAGTGCACCTGCGGCGGGAGGAGCTGGTGTGGCTGGAGGGTACCAAGCTATGCTGCCACCCGCCACCCATCACCCCTGGCCAGGAGGCACCTGGCCTTGTATGTGTGGATGTGGGCCTAAGCAAGCCCGCTGAGTCCATGCCTCCTGTGCCTGTCCCAGACCCTACCCCACGCCAGGGCTGCCTGGCTCGCTTGGCCCGCCTCTGGGAGCGTTGTGGAGACTGGCGGTGCCTGGCACTGGTCTCAGTGCTATTACTGGTGCTTTTCTGCGTGGTACTCTGGCCCGTACAGTGTGCCCTCAAGACTGGGAATCTGCGCTGCCTGCCCCCGCACCATGTAGCCACTGCTACCACCACTGCCACCGCCTTCTCCCTCCAGCCTCTGGCCAACAGCAGCTAAGGTTACCAGCCAGTGGCCAGCCCTACACTCCCACCCTCACCCGTCCAGGCCATGGCCATCACTAGATGTCAGCCCAGGACTCCAGTGAAGACTGGATTCTGATGGGGTAGACAAAGGGCTCCCAAAGAGTCCCAAGAACCACAGGCTCCTGCAGGCCAGAGATGCCCTGACCCTAGCAAGCCAATAGGAAGGGGCCTAGGAGATGCCAGGCACTGCTGTGGCCCTCCCCGGATGCACTGTGAATTGCCCGGAAGGGAAACGGCTGGCAGTCCACTCTCAATGCTGACGTTTCACCAGGGGTCTTCCCTGGACCCTGTCTGGACAAGGCTGACCACTTCCTCTGGGTAAGAATGGTGAGCTTTCCTCTGATCCGGGGTCAGAGTGGAGCAGCCAAGCAGCCCATGCTAGCCTAGCAGAAGCCCCCAGCAGTGCCTTCTGTACTTGCGAAGAACATTTTTAAATAAAGTATTTTGTATCCATGTTTGGTGGATGTCCTTACCCTGAAATCTCCCTTTCCTGGACAGCTCAAGCCCTCCCTTTCCAAAGGCCCCTGGTCCATTCCACCTAGCCTCCATCCACGGTACCCCACTGGATTACTGGGGTGTTAGAGGATCTGGGGGACCACCCACCTCACAGCAGGGCAGTTCTGGACTTGGCTGGCACCCAGAACAGTGACAGTCCTCCAGGAGACAAGCAAGCCTCAACCCCAGGTCAAGGCAGATAGGACAAAGATGGGTCCTAGCCTGGGCCAGAACACAGGGGCTCTAAGAAGTCCCTTCTCTTCCCCACTGTCCACTGTGGCCATCGCAGACACGTCCCCAAGAAATCATGGCCCCCATGACCCATCAGGACCTGATTACAGAATCACAGAACCTATGACCTCTGAGAAATGAGACCTGCAGGTCCCAAAGGCAGGGGTAGTAAGACCAGGGCCTTAGATCTCCAAGCCAAACCTAGTGCTGAAGTGGTATGGCAACGTCACAAGGTCACGAGGACTGGGCATCTTGCCCACTCCACTCTAGCCTGGTGCTGACCAGCCCCAGGAATCCTGCACCACCAGGCAGACATGACCAAGAGAGCAGGGCTGTTCCATCTCAGGTAGGTCCTGGTCTCATCTCTAAACCCAAGCTACTTCCTGTCCAACAGGTGGGCTTCTCCCAGGCAGGGAGTGGACTCAGGGAAACACTGGCGCAGTTGGACAGGGACCACTATGGACCCCTGGCCGAAGCCACAATGACACAGAACTGAGAACACAGAGCTCTACTGGAGATGTCCTCTGACAGGCAGTGCCTCCGCACCATGGGACAGTGACATCATACCCTGTCACCAGTCATGCACACATGAGCTGCACCCTCGTCACCTGAAGGGCCAGGCTGAGGATCACATGGGCATGTCCTGGCATACTCCCTCACTTCTCAACCCTATCCACATGTGATGGTGACGGGGCCCCTCACACCCTGGGGATCAGAGCCAACACTGCCACAGTCAGGTAGGTGCAGAGTCTGTCACATCACACACTAGCCTACTCAGGGTGGCTGGACTTCAGGCAAACTGATTCACTGTCACTGGCCACAGCCCTCAGACCTCAGGGAGGAGACCCAGGATCCCCAGAATGGGGCCAATTCAGAAGTCTGAGGAGCGCTGGGGGCCCACAAACTGCCTCCCCAATGCCAGGGCCCTAAAGCCAAGCTTAATGGGGTTCCCAGCCTGCCATTTCCTGGCAGGTCTCCTGGTACCCAGAAGTCCGTTTGATGCTATGTGCGACCAGGACGGTGAGGGTCACTGGCTTAGCACCAGGATTCAAATATCCAGGCCTCTGTGGGAAGGTTCACATTGGGGGAAGGGGCTCCAGAGGTCATCATGGTGATGTCTGCAAGGCTCCGCTCCACTTGTTCAGACAAGGCTGCTAGCCTCGCGCACGCAGCGCAGCCAGGTCCACCAACGGCTTCTGCACCTTGTCTGCACCTTCCTAAACGCGTTTGCCTAGTTGGGAAGTTGATATCTTGGATCTTGCAGTAGAGGCCTGGGGATAAGTAAGTTCAGCCAGCAGGGAGGGCCCAGGACTGTGGGCAGAGTCAGTAAAGGGCAGTGCAAGGCGGGGCTAGTGTGAGAGGTCATACACGTGGGTGTAGTCTCAGGAGAGGACCGGGCTGAAATGGTCACACAATCTGCCAATGACAACAGTGAAGACATGGCCACAGCATGACAACAAACCGGATGGACGGCTGGTGAGTTCACTGGATGAAACCCAGGCCCCGCCCTTACCCAGTCCGGAGGTTCCTCTGGTGCCCGGCTGGCACTTGCAATGTGTTACCAAGGGCCTGCAGGTTTGGGGAGCTCCCAGAGGAGTCAAAGGGTGCTGCTGCTTCCACCCTGGAAGAGGAGCAGAGGATGTTAGGCCATAACAGAGGGGGGATGAGAATAAGATCCCTGGGAAGGGCAGAGGGAGCTGGGGATGGGGCTCTATCTGTGCAGAATGGCCTTGAGGGGTTCAGGGGTCCTTAGGATCCTTCCACACACAGAGGCTGACCTGTAAGGAGGGGAAATCAGTGCCTGGGACAGACCACTGGCATAAGAGGAGATTGAGCTGCTGCCCTGGACCAGGGAGATGTGTGGGAGATATCCTCCAGGGCAAGGAATGTGTGGCCAGCCTGGGGCTGAGGTATTGGCTTAAGAATGCGACCAGCCTCCATAAACACTGCTCAAAAGCCAGGCTTGCACTTTGTCTCCTGGATTAAAAGACACAGAAGTCACCAAAGACAGTGGAGTTGGAGAAGCCAGGTTGGGGGCGGGGCGTTTCAGCTCAGGGTCCCCAGTACACATTTAGGGATTCTGATCACACTGACTCTGTGCACAACTCACCTGTAGCTCCCATGCACAGTAGGTCTACGCCGTGCTGCTGTTTTGCTGTCTTACAGCTTTGGCCAGGCCCGTAAACACTTGTTCTGGGGGTTGGTCTTTTGCCTGTTTGCCAGATCAGCACCACTTGCCCTGTGCTCCTCAGGGACACACAGACCTCTCATGGCCACTTTCTCTCCCAGTGTCCATAGCTCTTATCCCAGTCAGGAAGGGCTATCTCCATCTGAGCTAGCTATAGCACAAGGGGGACTCAGAGAGCTCCAATCCAGCCTCTTTGCACCTCTTTGGTGGTCATGACTGTGTGTGTGTTCACTGTGTTCCCTGGCCCAGCATATGACCAACATAGTGTGCACACATGGTGAGAATGGACATGTTGGCCACCCCATAACCTTGCTTCCCCTCTAGGTCACTCTGAAAGAGGTGAGTATAGACCACCTGGTGTTTCCAGGACTAAAGGTCCACAGGACAGGCCTATGCAAAGCGGCATGGTGACTGGTGGCTCCCACAGTTCCTGGAGCCCGGAGAGGGACTTACAGTTAGGGGGCACAAGGTATTCTGTGTGATCCTAGCCAGCCGGATGGGCCATGTGCCATGCACACTTGCCTCCCTAGCACACCAATTCTCTCCTGTGGTTGGTTTCACTCATGCCATCTTCCACACTGTGCAGTCACAGGTCTTAAAAGAAGCAGGAAGCTCAAGAACTACCCCTCCCTCCTTGCCCCTGACCTGTAGTAAACAGAGGTGAGGAAGGGCCCAAGGACCCCGGGCATTTGAGAGGGAGCTCATCTCACCTCTCGTGGCAGATGCACTCCTCGCTCTCCACAGAGCCTGTGGAATGGCATGTGAGGGAGCTCTGGGCCTTGCCTCTTAGGTTCAGATGTTCTTGTAGCTTTTCTTGAGCTTGTTCAATTGCTATGCTTCCTCTAGGGTACAGGAGCTGGCATTCCTGTGGCAACAGAGCTTTGCAGGGGCACTGCTCCTCTCCAGAGCTCTGACTACTCAATCCTCTTGCCCTGACCCAGCCCAGAGCACAGGCCTGGGTGATGACCAGGGTATTCCTCAAATCTTTCCCCAGAGGCCTGCTTATGCCTATGGCCTGTACAGCTCTGACATACAGATCTTGGTGCTGGAGGCTGGCCATCATGATGGTGAAGGACCAGCAGGGAGAACCCATGGCCCAGGGCAGCCGCCTTGACCTCCTCTGCTGAGTCTCCTACTCTGACACCTCTGGTCAGCCAGCTCCCCTCTCCTGGAAGGGCTGTGCAGCATCTTCATGGGCTCCTGTGGGGAGAAGCTGCTTGGGACCCAGTTCTGGTGAGCTCATACTTGGTGGAAGGGATGGGGTCCCTGACTCCTGCACCCTGGGGCTCTTCTGTAGTGTTCCACAAGTTTGGGGGGTGAGCTCCCCATCTCCCATATCGCACTTCCTGTCTGGCTGTGGAGTGGCAGTAGGGCCTAGCTACCCGTCTGGAGTCATGGCCAATCCATGCCACCTCCCACATGGCAGCACATCACAAAGTGCCTGTATCTTGTTGGGTTCCTGGGTCAGTACCGGGAGAACAGAGCTTCAGGGCTGTTCACTCTCTTCACACCAGGAAGCTGCCAAGCAAGGTGCTATTCTCAGCTTGCTTGCCAAACCTGCCTGGCACACAAAAGCACACAGAAGGTGGACAGAGACCACAAGAGGCAGACATTTGAAGGGCGTGTGCAGACCATAGCTGGGGCCAATTCCCTCTCTGGCTACTCAGGGAACCAGCTGGAGTGGGAATGGGACTCTGGGCATGGCTCACAGTGGCCACCAGGTGGCAGCTTGGGCATCAGCAAGAAAGAGCAGGATGGCTTCCCAGACCAGGGCCCTTCTTGGGTAAACACAGCTCCCCAGAGTGGGAAAACCAAGGTTGGAGGACCCAGCTCACCTTAGGTCACCAGCAAGGAGGGTGGAGATGGAACCAGGGCAGGACCTGCCCTTTGCACTCTCACCCCTAGCTGCTGGGGCCTCAGCCTTGGTGGAACAGAGACCAGGGTCAGGGGAGGTAGCTGTAGACATTCCTAAACTAGGTGCAGTGTTTTCCCAAGGCTTTGCCCTGCAGATACCTCAGAGACAGACAGACAGACAGACAGACACGCGCACACGCACACGCACACGCACACACACACAATTCTAGGTCATCACTCCAACATGGGATCTTGGCAACCCAGAAAGTGCTGGAATTCTTGCCTGCTGCAGTGGGTCTCAGAGCAGCCTGTGCGATGAGGCACTGTCCCTCAGCTCAGGTGGTGGACCCTGGTTCCTTGGATCTCAGGGCATCTGGAAGGGAAGCTATCACTGGGGGTACCGGGTTCCATGGCCTCCCTTCTGTGGCACTCTCGGTTCTCAGAAGAGTCTGGACCATTCCTGTGCAGAGGGCCTGGGCCTACCATTTCCCTTCCAGGAAACTTGTGGCCATAGCCAAGGCCTTCTCAGACTAAGACTTGCCTAGGACCCCAGGCCAGCTTTCCCTTGACTCTCAGTCCCCCAACCAATCTGCGGTGGGGTCAGGCCCTGCCCACCCACAGGTATGCACTAAGACAGCGTGGCTAAGGAGCTCTGGGAATGTACTTTGGCCTCTGCTCAAGGGCTATCCTTTGGGCAGTCTTAGGTGTCTGCCACCTCACACTCAGGAAATGACCAAGCAGATCTAGGCTCTGCTAGAGACTCTTCCTGGTTGCTCTTATGCTCACAGATGACCTTCCATGTCCAGGGCAGGTATGGGGCCACTGTCTACTCTTCTGGTCTTCTCTCACTTTCTGGCCACACAATGCCCTTCCAAGAGCTACAGCCAGACCCCAGTGGACAGCACCCCTGGAACAGAGGCACCCTGACCCACCGCCAGGTCCTTCAGGGTAGGCAGTGGGTTGAGGGCTGCCTTCACCTTGTGGAGCTTTCCTCAAGGACTCACAAGTTGCTCCCAGAGGCACCTGGACCCTGTGGCACCTGGACCTCCATGGGGGCTTCCCACCTGGAACATCACCCATCACAGCCTTCTGATCGCACTGTTAGTCCTCTCATGTGCCTCTCCAGCTCTGCTGAAATCCCCTGCAGCCCCATCCTGTCCCTGCCCAGGTCCTGGCTCTCCAGAGCCCTGTTCCCCTGAGCTACATCCCACCTGGCACCTCCTGTGGGAGCTGGAAGCACCCCAGACAGATACTGGGGTGGGGCCTGTGTGGAAGGACAATCCTGACCTTCCACTCACCCCATCCCTGTGGTAGCAGCAATGACCAGGACTCTGAGCCCCATGGGAAGGAGGTAGGTTCTGTGGAGTCCTGAGGGTGCTGGCCCTTATAACATCCACTGAAGCCACCAAGAGTGTCCACTGCAGGCACCTGATTTTCACTGGGGACCTGGATACTACCTGGTTCCAAACCTGTGCAGACCCCACTCAGAACAAGGGCACAGCCCTCAACTCGACTTCAGCCCCAGCTACCACTTCTATGGGAATCATCATTCTTCCCATGGTCCTGGTAACTTGTTAGACAGGCCTGCTGGGAAATGCGGGACCCAGCTTATCACCACTTCTTTTTGTCGTATTTATTATCTTAGTCATATACTATACTCATCAGTTTTCTGCCTCCTACCCCATAATGTACGGCTCTTGACAGTAAGGACTGTTTAGTGTGCTACTATGTAGCACATAGAGCCAAAAGCAATGCCTGAGGATCAATATATATATATATGTATGTATTTATATATATATATGTATGTATTTATATATGTATGTATGTATTTATATATATATGTATGTATGTATTTATATATGTGTGTATATATATATATATATATATTTAACTAACAAATGTATTTGAATTCCCTAATTCAGTTTGAATTAGTGAATAACTAAAATGGGGTTTAGTGGTACATACCTGTAATCCCAGCTACTCAGGAGGCTGAGGCAAGATGATTATAAATTTGAGGCAAACTTAGCAAGACCCTGTCTCAAAATTTAAAAATCAAGAGGATACAGCTCAGTGATAGAGCCCTGCTGGTAGTGGTAGAGCACTCCTCAATACAGCAATCCCTAGTACTGTTTAAAATTTAAGAAAAAGTGAGGACTGGGGCCAGGGAGTTAGCTCAGTGGTTCCGGCGCCTGTCTTGCAAGCGCAAGGACCCGGGTTCAATCCCCGGTAACCACATACCATACTGGGCGTGGAGACTCACGCCCAGCAGCAACCAGTACCACATACCACAGTGCTGGGTGTGGTGGCTCACGCCTGTAATCCCAGCACTCGGGAGGCAGAGGCAGGAGGATTGCTGTGATGTGAGTTTGAGGCTGAGCTCAGGGCCAGCCTGAACCACAAAAGCGAGACCCTGTCTCAAAAAAAAAAGAAAAAGTGAGGACTGAGGATTTTGCTCTGGGCCAGGAATTTAGCTCAATGGTCCCAGTGCCTGCCTTGCCAGTGCAAAGTCGTGAGTTCAATCCTGGTACAAAAAAAAAAAAAGTGAGTGGATGTGGGTGACTGGTAGGTGGGCTCAGCAGGCAGAGGGGCCCTGAGTGCCATTGCTGCTCTGCAGACAGCTGGCTAGGAGGAGGGTAACCCCCCATTTGCCCCTCCCATCCTGTCCCTGGGACAGGACTAGCTGTACTTGCCCAGGACACAGCTCCGCGCTTGCAGGAGGGACCAGGCTGCACAGGGGCCCACTCTGAGGCCCTACCTGCTCTTTAAGTGATTTTTCACAGCCTGTTTCCCTTTCAGAGCATGGATCTCTGGGCTCAGGAATTAATTGTCAGCATGTATTTGACCCAGAACTTTTGGGAACGTCAACAAAAAGAGCAGCACAAAGCCAAGTGTGGTAGCACATACCTATAATTCCAGAAGGCTGAGGCAGGAAGTTCTCAAATTTTAGTCCAGCTGGGGCAATTTACTAAGACCAAGGGCTGGGGTCGGGAATTTAGCTCCGTGGTTCCAGCACCTGCGTGGCAAGTACATGGTCCCAAGTACCACATATCACAATGGCAAGTGTGGTTCATGCCTGTAATCCTAACACTCAGGAAGCAGAGGCAGGAGGATTGCTGAGAGTTCAAGGCTGGCCTGGGTTACATAGTAAGCTCAGGGCCAGCTTGAACTACAAAGCCAGACCCTGTCTCAAAAAACTAAAAGGAAAAAGAAAAAAAGACCAAGGTCTGGGAATGTAGCTTAGTGCAAAGTCCCTGGGTTCGATTCCTACTACAGGAGAGACAGACAATGAGGTGGTGGAGAAGGGGCAGGGAGAGGGGGAGGGGAGAGAGGGAAGGAGAGGGAAGAGAGGGAAAGAAAGGAGAGGTGGGTAGAGAGGAGAAAGGGTGAGTGAATGAGAGGGCTGAATAGCGGATGCCCTTCCATCTTCAGCAGTGACACCTGTGCTGACACCGTGACTGCCCTGCCACAGTAACTGTCTACATGGGAAGTTATGGGACACCTTGTCCTGACTGTCTTCCATAGACAGCACAGACATCCCCAGGGGCCCAGAGAGTAATAAACAAGGCACCCTTGCTGAGGCTCCCAGGAGGGCGGTCTGCCACCCAGATGGGCTTTGTCCTGCCCTATGTGGATCCCACAGTCCAAGGCCCCAACCCTGCTGAGGTCTCTCTGGGCATCCTATCAACTAGGGCATCTCGTCAATAGGCTCATGACTTCCAGATCTAGACCCCTGCCTGCAACCCTATCAGGCCCTCTGCTTTTCCTTGGCCAGATCCCTCAAAGGACCTGCGTCCAGCTCTTAAGGTAGATGTCTAAGTGGAAATGCAATAAAAATGACACTTCAAGCATACTGTCCACGGAGCAGTCAAAGATGCAGAGATGGTGCAAAGATGACGTACAGCAAGTAGGGCTACCTTGGCACAGCCCTGGTAGCATTGTCTGTCCCCTTGCTTGCCTCCCTCAGCTCCGCTGAGACCCCTGCCACCCTACCCTTCCCCTATTCAGGTCCTGCCTCTCCCTGCTCTTCTGTGCTACACCCTCCTGGGCGCCCCCTGTGCCAGCCTCTGGCACATGTGGCTCCTGGTGAAGGGTCCTTACATTTACTGTGGCCAGCAAGGGTGGACCATCTCCAGCCAGTCTCCCAACCTTTTCCGAAGGCAAAGGTACTCCAACCTCTGCCCAATGCCGTTTCTGTGATGAGGGAATTAATAAGGGTCTGTGTACCCTTCTAGGCCTCTCCTCCCCATCCCAGGCATCAGCCCCCTGCCTGAGCAAGTGCCCAGCACCCTGAGGAGCAAGGAAATAAGGAATAATAAAGCCAATGCTACAGGTGCAGAGGGTCTCTGGGTCTGGCTTTTCCTCTCTTTGGACAGGAGTTTTTCATTAACATCAAGCCAAATAAAGCACACTTTTTATGTTCTAATCCATAAGCCCCTTTCTTTTCCAGCTCCTCCTGAGATCCTTGGCCTACTGCCAGTGGTTACCCATCATCTCATCAAGGCTCCCTGGCTAGCTCTTCCAGAAGTGTCAATAGTTGGTCCCCCTCACACAGCCAATGTCCCCTAACTTGTCCACATCCTGTGCTCAGACATGGAGGCTACTCCATGTGCAAACTCACACACTGCAGCCTTGCTGTCCCTAAGGAGGCCCTTGAAGTAAAGTGTGCACCCCATCACACAGGGCCTCTAGGGAATCCTGAAGCCTGTGCCCCACCGTGAAGCACCCAAGCTCAGAGCTGGCAGTCAGTGGGCAAGGAAAGACAAGCCGCTTTTTGTTTAGAGACTTTATTTTATGGTGTTTGATGGACACATACTGGAGTTAGTAACGAGACCCCACGTGGCTCCCTCCTGCCGCCCCTCCCCAGCAGGGGCCCAGGCTACCACCCCACTAGTCTTGGATGGCCTTGCACGGTTTGCATGGAGGGCAGGGAGTGATGAGATGGATGCTGCAGTTTAAGGCATTTCTAGCTCCACTGCCATGTCTGCCACACCTGCACCTGCCCTTTGACCTCGCTCAGGCACCAGGCTGTCCTTGCCCCCTAGCCCTGTCTCCCATTCTCAGGTGAGCATGGCCTCCCTCCCTCACAGTGGACCTGGTCAGCAACCTGTACCGCTCTGAGGCCAGGGCAGAAGACAAAAGGCATGAACCTCTGGGCATCAAACGAGACCAGTGACTGCAGAACATGGTTAGTGGTCAAGCCTGGACACCCTCCCCTGAGGGAAGGAGGCTGGCTGTCCATGCAGCAGGCTGTGGAAGAGGCCACATTACTCTCCTTACAGCTCGTCACTGGGCCTGGAGTGTGGGGAGGGGCACAGCCACGGTGGATCGGCAGGCCCAGTGTGGGTGCCCTAGGTGGCCCTGGGCAAGCAGACACATTTGGGGGTGTGAGGCATAGGTCCAAAGTAACATTGTTTCTAAGTCACAGTATTGGCACTGAGGGCCCCCGGCTCCAGGCTAGCCTAGATGAGGTTCATCCACAGCCCACAGGCCAGAGGAGTGTAAATGGTAGTCGGGCCCCAGGGGCTTGCTCAGAGGAAGGCCTCATGAACCCAGCAGCTCCCTGCTCAAGGACATGGACCTCATCCAGCAGAACAAAGTGGCATGGGGAATGGGGTCTGTCATTGGGTCAGGACACAAGGGACTGACGCAGGTGGACCCTCTGGGGACACACAGTGCAAAGGGCTGCGGCATGCCACCCTGAGGCAGAGGGGTAAGTCCTGAGGCTGCCATACAGCCCCAGTGGGTCCCTGGGCACCAGGTGTCTCTGCAGCACAGCTGCTTGGACAGAAGGGAGGCCAGGTCAGCAGTCCTCTGGCCAACACACAGGGAAGAAAATCATATCGAAAAGCAACAAGTTTACAAAAATAGAAAATAATTACAGCAGGGTAGGTGGGGCTTGGGTGCTAGTCAGGGGGCGTGGCAGGGTCGCAGCTTAGGCCTGGTGACTGCATCTTCCAGCAGGTGCAGTGGGCGCCCGCCTACTACCACGTCTCGCAGGCAGCCCACAAAGCCTGTGCTATAGGCCTTGGGTAGGGCTTGGCCCACGGGCAGCTTCTGAAGGCCCCCTACAGGACAGACAAGGGGAAGTCAGTCAGACAGAGGGAAGCTGCAACTCTGTGTTGTGGTGGGCAGAGGCCAGGACCCGAGGACAGTCCACACATGCACTCCTCCTCCCGGCCCTGAAGCTGTGGCCCTGGCCCAGTCGCCCACTGTGTTCTGAGGGGCCGACTCAGGACAGAATCCGTCCTGGACATTCTTACACTGTTGGTACTCTTCTCTTGCCTCCCCTGAAATACTCACCGAGCCACAGGGCTCCGTCTGTGTCCAGCTGTGTGGCACCCAGTGGGGAGGAGCCAGTTACAGGGGCTTCGTTGCCCACCTGAAGAGACCCTTCCCTCTGCTCCCTAAGGGTGCAGGAGGGCAAGATGATCAGTGTCCTGTCTCCCCCAACATGGAGCCCCACATCCCTATCCCATGCCTTGTAGGTGCCATACCCTTAAGGCTACACCAGGAGTCATGTCTAGGGGCCAGCATGGCAGCAACAAGTTCCCTGCCACTACAGCTTCCCTCATACCTTCTTCTCCTTCCTTCTCCCTCTCACTGCTAGTGTCCTCAGTCAGGCAGCTGGCCACCATGGGAAACCAGAAATGACCTGGCTGGGTGAGTTAAGGTGCTACCTCCTGTATTTACAGTAGCTACTAACCTGTGAGCCCTGACCCGCAGCCAGCGATTGGTGTTGACTTTCACAGTGGAACGCAGCACCACGGGCTGGGAGCCCAGGTCATAGCTGAGCTGCAGGTGTCCATCCACAATGGCCAGCGCCACATAGTCTGCACGCTCTGTGGCCTTGCCACTCCATAGCACCAGCCCTTGAGTGGCCTCAGTACGCAGGCTTAGTTCAAAGTGGTTGCTCTGCAATGCCTTCTCACTGTGGGAGAAAGGTGGGTCAGGCCTTCAGGAAAGCAGTAGGGGGATGGAGAGGGCTGGAGTTGGTGATGGGACCCAGGATAGCTGTATGGGCAAGGGCAGCAACAGTGGGGCAAGGGAGAGGCAGACAGATGGAGGGACAGAGCAGCAGAGAAATAGAGAGAGAGACATAGATGAAGGGCAGGCACACAGCAGGGTAGGGGCCAGCTGGGGTCCCAGGTACTGGCATGTGCTCACCTGTAAGGGGCCCCGGAATCCGGAGTTTCCGGGCTTAGAAGCAGGAAGAGAGGGAAGCAGTGAGGAGGGGCAGATAGGTTGAAGTCCCCTATTCAACACTGGCAAGCATCCTTTGAGACATGCATGACCCTGGGTTCCACTTGCCCACCCCTTATAGAGCTGTGGCAGTGGTACATGTGTAATAGGTGTGTGCAGAAGCTAGGGCACTGCCCAGTAGGGTGCAGAGGAGATGGGGTGGGACATGGTGATATCAATGGAGACAAAGGGCTTATCTGCCAGGGAGTGGCGCTGTTGCCCAGCACAGGTGTACACGTACACACACACACACACACACACACACACACACACACACACACACGAATACATACTTACATATACATACACATGTAAGCTCATACCTCATCTTATACACACCTGTGTGTTCACATGAATACGGAATATGTGGGTTGTGTATACATATGTACACACATTCACAGCAGATATGCACACAGCATATGTATACATGGAAACTTGTACATAAATACATAACCCACATGTGCACTTGGACTGATTCTTTGTTGGGGAAGGTCACAGGGGCCATAGAGGGTGATGCAACCAGCCTTTGGGTATGGATCCCCACTTCCAAGGTAGAGGCTGAGCTTCTCAGAGCACAAAGAGGCTCTGACACCCATCCTCCATCTGGGATAGAAAGCTCTGCTCTCAGTGGGGATAGGACTATGCTGCCAGGCAGAGGGTGTATAATGGACATGAGAGCATGGGGTGGATGGGGCCAGAGGCTACTTACACTGGAATCTCATTGGCCAGCTCGCTTGGAAACAAAGAAACAGACAGTGAGAAGGAAGGAGGGCAGAGGCTAGGCGCGCCCTCCTGGCACAGAGCCAGTGGGTGTGTGGGGCTCTGCTGGTATACAGAGACAGGATCAGACAGAAAGCAGAGGGTGGGGTGCGTGGCTCCTGGAGGTGCATTACCTCTCCCTCACAGCATTGAGGTACTCGACGTAGGTCTGTCCATCAAAGGCCAGTGTCTCTAGGTCCCGTGCTGACTTCTCAACCAGCCCTAAGAGACAGGCCATCACATGGGTACCAGGCAACCCCAGGGCCTAGTCAGCCTCAACTATGTGCTCACAGAGCTCACCTTTCTCGCAGTGTAGCCCTGAGAAGCCTGGAGGACACAGGCACTCATAGGTGTCTTCCCGTGGGAGACATGAGGCTCCATTGAGACAGGGGTGGCCCAAGGCTTGGGTGCAAGGGTGGTCAGCAAAGGATGAAACACCCACTGCCTGTAGCACATGCTCCTGGGTCAGCAGCTGGTGACTTCCCAGGGAGATCTGCAGGGCCCAGGGGCAAGGGCCTTAGTCGCCCACCAAGTGCAATCACCATAGGTCTTCCCTACACCCCATCCCCACAGACAGCCCTGGAGGTGGGTCCCACCCCACCCCAATACCAGCTGGATGGCGCCGTCAAAGCCAGAGGACACTGCAGCTGCCCGGGCCAACTTGCTGAAGTCAGGAGCACCCCCCACAAAGAGTGACTCCTTCAGGTTGAGTACAGTGTGTGGCACCTGTAGGAGGCACTGGGTGAGGGGTTGTCTGGGGCCCAGCAGGCAGGAACAGGCCAAGTACACAGCTGGGTACTGAGAGCCTGGTCCCACTCCAGGAGGCAGCGTCAGTCACAGAGAAATGGAGACGCAGGAGTTAGTAGGAAGGGGCTACTCTAGGTGGGCCAAGACACAATGGCAGGGTAAGAGGTGGACAGTACCTTGCGGGATTTCTGACATCCGGAGAGCGGGTAGGGGTGCAGAGCAAGAGCCAGAGAGCAGTGAGGGCAGAGGGAAGACAGACGGAGGCCCAGGACAGACGAGAGAAAATAGTTCTGTGAGAGCCGGCCATGGCTGCCCAATCCCCTGGGCAAAGGAAGTAGCAGCAGGCAAGGTGGGCAGAGGCCACGGCCCCTCTTCCCTCCCAGACACTCACCGGAGACTCCCCTAGCACACGAGGCCCATCGCCCACACGCAGCGCACCCTTTCGGCCACTTCGCTCCAGTGAGACTTTTGTCCAAGTGCCCATTGCCACAGGTTCCTTACTCCTGTGGGACAGCACTGTGAGCAGGCTCTTGGCTCTGCTGGCTCAGAGCAGTGACATCACCATGTGCCCCCAGCCACATCTCCACCAGGGACAATCCGGTGTCTGCAGCCCACCCACACCTGCCCACCTGATGACTGCAGCCCCCTTGCCCAGGTCATAGCGGAATTCTAGGTGCCAGTCATGTAGGGCCAGTGACACGAAATCCCCCCTGCCATCCGTCTTCTGCCCATTGTACAGGAGCAAGCCATTGGGGCCACGGGCCAGGAACACAACCTCCAGCACCATCTTCTCCCTAGGGTCACACGAGGTTGTGGAGGTGTCCCATCCTCCCCCACAACTCCCTTATCCCCTTTCCTCCCCTACTGACCCCAAGTCTCGTTCAAAGGTGTGCAAGCCTTTCAGTTCCAGGTAGGAGAAGCCGCTGAAATCAGCCAGGAGGGCATGGGAGCCGTGGGCCCTCTCCGACACTATGGAGAGCCAGATTGGGAGGGTCTTAGGGCTGCAGGTGGCGATTCCTGGGGTTCCCCACACTCTCACTCCCTCATAGTCCTATGGCTAGTTCAAGTCTGGCACCAGGTTAAGTCCCAACTTCCATGAGACTGAGAAGCTGAACCATAATTCAACCTGAACATCTGACCCAAACACCTCACCCTGTCCCGGCGGCCTCTACCTGTCTCGCAGAGGGCACCCCCATGCCCAAGGGGGCACTCGCACTTGGCGCCCCCCTCAGGCAGTACACGGCATGGAGCTGTTCCATGGCAGGGGTTTGGCTGGCAGGGGTTCTTCTCACTGGCACAGGTCAAACCTGAAGGGAGAACAATGGCACTCTCAGGCGTAAGACCTTGCCCGAGGAACCTGGTTTCCACCCCCAGCACCTGGCCCGAGCCCACTCTCACCAAACCGCCCAGGTGGGCACTGACAGTGGAACGTGCCAGCCTCAAGCGCCTGGCACGGCACTCCACCGCTGCAGGGGTTGGGCATACAGGGGTCATCCCCACACTCGCTCATGTTAGAGCTTTGAGCTGCAAGTTCTTGCCAGCTGCCCAGATCTAGCCGCTGATTGTTGATATCCAGCAGGCGAATGCAGCCCTTCAGGCCAACCCCAACGGAGGTCCGCTCGAGCACCCTGGCACAAGGATAGGATCAGGGGTCAGAGGCAGAGGCTGAGACCTAGCCGTAGGACTGTGAGGCAGTGAGAGTGAGGGTCTCTCTCATAGCCCACTATAATCCTGGGTGCCTCATGAGCTGGGGTCAGGGCCACTCCCCATTTCCAGATGCTCATGAGGTGGCCAGTCCCATAAACAACAAACCCCACAAACAGGATGGGAGCAGAACAGGTCACAGGCTGGGGTAAGGTCAGGTCATAGCCACCATCCATAGCCACCCAACCCTGTTAGCATGCACAGGGTAACTTGAGCCAGTCAGAAGTCAGTACGGGGGTCAAGATCAATGTTGGAGCCTGAGTCCCTCAGAGCCACCCCACCCTATTCCTGCTCACACAACAGCCTGTTCTTCTGGGACGCCTCCCACAAAAAGGTCCGTATCCAGGTTAAGGCCATCTGTGCCACTGGGGCTCTCGCCCACAACAGGGGCCTCGCCATCCACAGAGAGTGTGCCCTGGCGCCAGTGCCTTGACAGTTCTAGGCGGTGCCACCGGCCCAGGTCCACAGGAACAGAGCTGGTCAGCACTGCTGGCCCAGAACCTGTGTCAAACCTAGGGCGGGAACAGGGACTCAGGGAAATGATCCAGCCTATCATACCAATGTGCCCCCGGCTTCACCAAGTCTGGCTCCATCTACCCAAACTACAGGTGATATGGCCCCTCCCACACTCTAGTCCTACCCCTGCAAGCTGCAGGAGACTCTGGCCATTCTACCCTGTCCAACTCACCCACTGCCAGGCCTCACCCCCCCGTGGCCCCACCTCCACTGGCCCCACCCCCACAAGCCACTGGTCCCCTACCCAGCCCACCTGAGCTGTACCCGCCCCCTCAGCAGAGTTAGTGCTAGGAAGTCTTTGCCACGGTTGTTCCCATTGTAGAGCAGTAATCCCTGTGGCTCCAAAGTTCGGAATTCCAGTGCCAGGCGCAGTGTGTGGTAGGCACGCAGTGTGGGGAAGGCCAGGAAGGAGTGGCCCCCAAAGGCAGGCACAGAGGGGTGCAGCACTGCAGGGGGCAGGGAGGCCGGCTGGAGGAGGGCACCCCTGTGGCTCCACAGGCCAGGTGCCCCCTCTGACCCTGTGTGCCCATCTCCTGCACTACCCACTCTCACCCTCCTCGCAGACAGTGCCGCCCCTGCCCGCCGGGCAGCTACAAGTGAAGCCTTGTCCAGATTCCTGGTCCTGGCAGGTGCCGCCATGGAGACAGGGCTGGGAGGCACAGGGCCTCCGGGGCTGCTGGAGGCCCGGGGGCAGGGTCCAGTGTCCTGCTGCACGGGTGGGGGTGATAGTAGGCAGTCGGTGTGTGGTGGGGAGTGCTGTGTTTCTGCCGGTAGGTTGGCTGGTGTGACTGGGGTAGGCCTGAGGGGTCACAGCTGAGAAGGGTGACTGGCCCGCAGTGGTGGCTCTAGCCGTGGCCACCACAGCCATGGCTCCAGTGGTGGCTCCTGTGAAGAAGGCTGGAAACCAGTCTGTGGGGTAGGCAGCTGTCAGGGCCCGCAGGGGCAGGGAACAGGGAAAGGGGACCCAGCCTTGCTCTCAGGGTGCTCACCAAAGTCCATGAATCGCACATGTTCCTGCAGAGGTCTCCTTACCACCAAGGCCCGGCGTTTGGATGCCTGTATCTGCCGGAGGAGCGCTCGGCCCACATCAGGGGCCCTGAAGGCAGTGGCTGAGGAGGGGGGCACACTGAGCATAGTCTGGCCTCCTGCAGCCTCCAACCATTGTCTCCTAGGAGGGACTTGGGCTGGAGGACTCACTGGGATCAAAGTGCACATCCACAATAGCTCGGACCAATCTGCCAGGCCCTAGGTCCCGCAGGCGGACACTCCGGAAGTCCTTCTTGACATCTGAGTTTCGGAACAGGTCATCCAGCTGCCGGTAGGGAAAGAGTGGGAATATGAGGTGACACCCAAAACCAGCTGCAACTGGTCCTAGGCTGTCAGGTACTCTGCCTTGGCAATCCTGAGGGTCTGTTGCAGAAGCTGCCTCCCACTCACCGAGCTTTCAATGCTTCGAGCAGTCTCCCCAAACAGCTCTGATTTGGGGTCAGCCATCTCCGGTGTGTAGAATAGCTCCTGCCCCTCGACCCCTTCCAGCTCCAGCACGCCCTGGAACGCCTTGGTGGCTGTGGGGGAGGGGCAGTGAGGCCCTGCCCAGCACCCACCTGGCCTCCTGGGCCAGCCATAGGCACAGGCACCTATGGAAAGCCACTTAGGGCGCAGGTGCAGGTGGACGTTAGTCAGATGGTCATGAGGTTAGTGGGGACCCCAGGGCAGGGCTGGTGTCAGTTACCAGGTGGACTCCTCGGAGCAGGCGCCCCAGGTTGGCTTGCAAGGAGAGAGACGGTTAGGCAAGGGTCCTGGCACACACACGTGTACAAGTGTGCACTGAATGCCCACACGCATGTGCTGATGCCACCAGACTACAAACCCAGTACCAACCTGCCGCCAGGGGGTGGGAACAGTACCCTAGTGTGTCCAGGCTGTTCCTCAAGCTTTATCCTGCTCCCACCACCCACTTACCAGGGCAGTTGGAGCCCTCGGCGTCCAGTGAGGGTGTCTTGCCATCTGAACAGCAGCCCAAAGGGGAGTTGTAGCAGGAAGCCCTCTCAATGGGTGGCCCAGGGGTCACCATGCTGAGCCCCGTGGGGAGTTCAAGTCCTGAGGAGGTTTCATCTGAACTCAGCCCCAGGGAGCAAATTCTTTGGACTCTGACCCCATGTTCCTGAACTCACCCCTGCTCCTGCCCTCGTAACCCTAAACTGCTGCTCCCTCTGGACTTGCTGACAGGACTCCAAGCACCTACTTACCCCCAGAGCCTACCCCACTGGCCTCCTGTTCTCCACTGAGCTCATCGTCGTCACCGCTCTCATCAGTGCTGCCAGATTCACCGAAGGCAGATATGGTGAGGCTGGCAGCAGTGGAGGATGCTGTGGGGGGCACGGTTAACACAGGCTGTACTGTGGGCCTGGGGATGCTGGATGTGGTCCGACGTCGTGTTGTGGGTGAAGGGGTGGGCTGGCTGTGGGGGATGCTGGTGGGTGCCAAGGGAAGGACACTGGGAGGAGATGGCAGTGCTTCACTCAGGATATGTTCCAGGGTGGTCACAGATGCAGATGTTGGGTGTGTGCCAGGAGCAAAGGCATCTGCGAGGAGAGGGCAGTTGGCACTCCTATGCAGCCACTCAGGTTAAGGGCTGGAGTCAGGGCAGGCAGAGATTCCTGGTCAGTTCTGGGTAGTGGCTCCAGGTCGTACCTTGGCATGGGCCAAGACTCTGAGTGGAGATGTTCAGGCCCTGACGACAGGCAATAGTCTTCAGCTGGCACTCGTTGCCATATGTGATGCCATCGGACCCACAGACCTGGGGCACAGGGCAGGAATCCTCAGGCAAATTCTCCCCCACCCAACCACCCTCTGTATGCCCTGACCCTCACCTTGGTAGCATTGGCCTCTGGGCACACGAGGGCTGGGCAAACACAGCGGACAGAACCAGCTTCCTCCACACAGGAGGCTCCAAACTCACAGTGCATCTCCACACAGCTCTTGGGCACTAAGGAGCCTAGGGAAGACATGGGAGACTACTAGCTCAGGCTGTGTGCCCCGTCCTCAGGAGCTCCACATCACCACTGGCCCTTGCCCTCACCTGCTTCACAGCCAGCAGGGCCCAGAGCTTGGCCACCTGGACATTGCCCACACTTGGGCCCAGCCACTCTTGGCTTACAAGAGCACAGTCCAGTCATCTGCTCACAGTCATCTCTCACAGCACCCCGGGGGTCACAGCTGCAGGCTGGGGGAGAGGGAGGAGCCTGATGTCTGCATCTGTGTTGGCTTCCCACCTGCTTTAGAGCTGTGTTGGGTAGACACCAGACCAGTGAGACCTGTCACTCACGAGTGCAGCCACTCAGGTTGTCAGTGACAATGCCACGGAAGTTCCAGAAGCCAGGCTCACAGCGGTCGCACTTAAGGCCCCCCACACCTGGTCGGCAGGAGCACTGGCCTGTGGCTGGGTCACAGGAGCCACTGCCATAGGAGCCATGTGGGTTGCATTGGCAGATGCCTGTGTGGGGAGGAAGCAGAGGTCATAGAGACTGCGCATCTGTGCCAGGCTAAGTTTCAGCTCTGGCTCAATACTCACTGGGGCAGCCAGCCAGGCCCACACCCCGGGCAGTGGTGACATTGTCCTGGCAGCAGCCATATGGGGTCTGGGCACAGTGTAGGAGAACCACAGGTGGTAGCGGGGCCAACGTGGGACCTATGAGAAGACACAAGTTTGAAACATCATGTCATGCTGGAAATATCCCCTGTGCTGGCAGTTCTGTCTCAACCTCAACCTCCCCATAACATCACCACTCAGCCCTCTGGACCCCAACCCCTGAGCTGGGGTTACTACATCAAAACAAGAACACAGTTATGAATATAGGACCCAGAACACACAAAAAACAGGGGCCACATACATAGAGAATACCTCAAAAAGATAGATACACAGGTTTACACATATATAAATAAAGTTAAATGTTCACATGTGTGCATGCGCACACACACACACACAATATGCCTTTGCAAACTGACACATATACATAAAGACATGCGTATGAGGTATGACAGAAAAATAGGTGAATGTTTTCTAAAAAATTTACTACAATAAACATATTCCTGTTAATTTCCCTCAAAATACTTTCCCTTGCTTTCAATGATCTTATCTCAGTGTTCTTGTCACTTTCTGAAACAGATCTGGAAGTCTTTGGTAAATTATCTTTAGTTGTGCTATCTTGGCTCCCTTGATGTCATGAATTGATTCAAAACATTTATCTTTCATAGTCATCTTGACTTCAGGATAGAGCCCGAAGTCACATGGTACCAGATATATGCATAAGGTAGATGAGGACTCACTGGCACTATCTAACAAGCATGGCTTTCCAGTTAATAGCAGGAGTTACTGTATTTTTAATCATACCTTAGAAGACATTCGCAAAAGAGGATTTCCAAAACTGCCAAGGACAATGGGATAAGTATGTTCCCAGCAAGAGGGGAGTATGTTGAGGGGGATTCTTAAAATTGTCATTTACTATAATAAATTTTTTAAATGTAAGCATTCACTATATACTTTGATCACACATTGTACTTACACTTTTTTTTTTTTTTTTTTTTTTTGAGACAGGGTCTTGCTTTGAGGTTCAGGGTGAGCCTGAGCTCAGCCTCAAACTCACATCACAGCAATCCTCCTGCCTCTGCCTCCTGAGTGCTGGGATTACAGGCATGAACCACCACGCCCAGCATTGTGGTATGTGGTACTGATTGCTGCTGGGGTGAGTCTCCACTCCCAGTATTGTATGTGGTTACCAGGGGATCGAACCTGGGCCCTTGCTCTTGCAAGACAAGCGCAGGAACCACTGAGCTAAATCCCCGGCCCTTTTTTTTTTTTTTTGAGACAAGGACTCATGCTGTAGTTCATGCTGGCCTTGAACTCATTATGTAGCCCAGGCTGACCTCAAACTTTTGCAATCCTCCTGCCTCAGCCTCCCAAATGCTGAGATTACAAGTGTATGCTACAATACTGGCTGACTCTACATGCACTTAATGTATGAAACTCCTAAACCATATACATTTATACATACTTGAACACACATGTATCTGTGTATAGGGATAAGTACGTACGTTCACGAGGACTTATATGTATACATATTTAACAACAGATGGGGCATTATGCACTTGATCACTCTCATTCTCCACCCTTAAATGCTCAGAAGGTGCCCTGTCTTATGTTCCTGGCTCCCTCCACTGAGGCTAGCTCTGCCCACAGTAACACTCCCAGACACATGCCAACAGACACCCTACAACTGCACAACATGGAATGCACCAACAATGCCCAGGAGAACATATTTGCATACTCATATACACATGGCCACTACAAAAATGCACAAGCACAAGTCCCCATGTGCCCAGGCACTCCCTGCATGGGTGCCCACTCACTGCGGCAAGGTCCCCAAGCTGCAAAGGACAGTTCTCGCTGTGACTCGCATCTGGCCTTCTTCAGGTCACACTCGGTACCATAGGTAACCCCATCTGAGCCACACACCTGGAGGAGGTACGGGTCAGTATGGCGGCCTCAGCCCTTCCTTACTGCCCACTCAGTGCTTGGGGGGTGGGGATGCTCACCGGGCTCCTCGGGACACTCTGGCAGCTGAAGTCACAGACACATGGTCCATCCTCGGAGTCCTCATCCCAGATGCCGCCATGGCGCTCACACAGATCCCGCTCACACTCGCCACCCTCCCCAGAGCCAGAGCCCCCTGAGCCGCACTCAGCTGTGGAGAGAGCTGCGTCACCCAGGGGCTCCTTGTTGGAGGTGGATGCCCAGCGGCTCACTAGCTGCCCCAAAGTCTACCTTGCTCACAGGGTCCTGCCCGGGCCTCTTCAATCTGCATCTGCAGCCGGCAGGCAGCTTCTTGCAGCTCACATGTACTGGGGTAGGTGACACCATTGGTGCCACACACAGGGGCCCGCGGAGGGTGTTCACATCGAGGACATACACACTGCCCTGCCGAGCACACTGCTCCAAAGGCACACACTGTGTCCCCACAAGTCTCTGCAGGAGATAAAGCCAAGCAGGGGTCAGCGGAGCTTGGCTGGAGAATCCTGGGATCCCGGCACCCCGGCCCCCGTGGCCCCACTCACGGCAGGGCCCGGCTGAGACCACATGTAGGCTGATCTGCTGTGTACAGGCATGGACATGTAGCTGACACTCGTTGGCATATGTGTTTCCATCAGAACCACACACAGGCTGGGCTGAAGCCACACACTCTGAGGGGCACACACAGCGCCCAGTCTCAGCTTCACACAGGGCTCCAAAACGGCACTGCCCACACTGGTCTGGGGAGGGGAGGTCGATTATCATACTGGCCAGAAATATTACCCTACCCGCCAGACCCTCCTGCCTACCACTGACCACAGGGTCCTCGGTGGGCCACCTGGATCTCGTGGCCTAGAGCACAGGCCATGGCCTCCAGCTCACACATGCTGCCATATGTGACGTCATCGCTGCCGCACACAGGGTCGTAGATACCTGTGCACATCTGCTGGCACTCACATGTAGCCTCCCCATTCTTTACTGCACATGTCGCCCCGAACGCACACTGCACTGCGCGGCACGGGGATGGGGCCTGGGCTGGGAAGGACATGGCACTCAGCCCACTTGCCCTCCCCACCAGGTATGGGCGAAGCCCCCAGCCCCACACAGCATCCCTCTCCTGGGGCAGGGATGGTGGAGAAGAGCCAGATGCGCAGGACACAGCAGAGAAAGGGACAGACACACGACAGAGGCAGATGGGAACGGGAGCCTCCTGACTGTCCATAGCAGGGCACTGACCCCTGACCACCAGCAGCCCCAGGACACCCATGCACACGAGGGGCTCTCTCTCCATGAGTGGGAGGAGCCTGCACCCAGTCACTCCCAGGGCTGCACAGGGGAGGAGGTGTCTGTCCACTTGCTCTGAGGACCACAAGGCCAGGCAGCAGCGAGCCACCCCCCCCAGCCACGCCGGGGGCAGACCTCGGGCTGTGGGCTCCTGGCGGGCAGGCGCGGCACCTCATCCTGCCAGCAGGTCAGGCTGGAAGACACAAGAGGCGGAGCCGAGAGAGAAGGACCAGAGAAGACAGACGCAGAAAGAGAGACCAGAAAGATGGACAGTGCACTGACCGAGTCGGACACAGGCAGGCAGGGCCACAGCAGCCCTGGCTCCCACGGGACACACCTACCACTGCCCAGCTGCCTCCACCCTTCACTGGCCCCTTAGATCCCAACAGAGATCCTGCCTAAGGAAGCTGATGGCTGTGTGGGAAGCCCAGTGTCACGTCCACTCCTGCCCCCCCAGGCCATCTGTGCTCTAGTGTGGAAAGGGACCGATGGATGGGTGGAACAGAGGGCTTGCAGTGGGGAAGACCAATGTGGGCAAGTACAGGCCCGCATCTCTCACTACCCAGAGGTCCCAGGCACCCTCATCACAGCCTCCCCTCACCCGGAACAACCACCCAGGACCCAGGAGTTGTAAGATGAGGAATGAAGATGGCATGTGATGTCAGGCAAGGATTGACGTGGGACCAGGAGCTCCAGCTTGGCCCCAGAGTGCTCACCACACGGGCCCTGGTGCTTGAGGGGTATGGCACGCTGCTGCTGACACTCGGCCTGCTGGCGCCAACAGTCATTGTCATATGTGTAACCATCCTGGCCACACACGGGCCTATAGGCCCCATCACAGGTGACACGGTCACAGGAGCAGCGGGGACGGCCACGGCGAGACAGGCACACAGCACTGAACCGGCAAGGCTCGGGGCACTGGTCTGTGGGCAGGCAGGGAGATCAGAGAGGCCAGAGCATCAGCCTTACGCTAACACCAGCAGGAACCCGTGAGTACAGAGGTACAGTGGAGATAGGATGTGCAGGGGAGGGTGGTCACACATAGGAGAAGACCTGGGAGCCACGCACCTCGAGGCTGACACTGGCCAGAACGCACTTTCTGTAGGAGCAGGCCCCGGACCACTCCAGTGCGGCCCATGATGCAGTCATTTTCATAAGTAACCCCGTCATCCCCACATACGGGTGAGTGCCGAGGAGGGCAGCTGTCTGGCCGCAGAAGCATTTCCGGGCGCCTTGTACGTGGGTTCACACGACAGATGTGGCTCGAGTCAGTGAGGGCTCCCTGGCAAGGGTCTGGGGAGGAGGGCCAACCATGTGCAAGCAGGTTGGTCACCATGTTCACACACGAATGCAAGGGAGGAGGGACTCGTGCAGAGGCCAGTGGGGTGCACTCACCACAGGGACCGTCAAACTTCTTAGAGATGTTTTCCTGGTGTGCACAGGCATGACGCAGCAGCTGGCACTCACTAGGATAGTCAGTGCCATCACTGCCACACACAGTGACCTCTGGGGCCCCGTGGCAGGTCACTGGGCACAGGCATGTGGCAGTCTGCCCATCAGCCGAGCGCGCACAGGTGCTACCAAAGCTGCAGGTCACATTGGTGCAGGGGTCCCTGGATCCTATGGGCAGCAGCATGGGGTCACACACCACCTTCCCGCCCTATGCAAGAGCACACATACACGAACAAGTACACACGTATGCATATGCACGCATACACTCACCACAGGGCCCATGGCGAAGCAGGCGGATGCGCCGCTGCAGGATACACTGTGCACGTTGCAACTCACACTCATTGCTATAGGTGGAAGCATCCGAACCACACACGGGTGCCACCACGGCTGGGCAGGTGTTCTTCTTGCACACACAGGAGGCCCGGCCTGGATCTTCTGTGTTGGGCTCACACACGGCACCAAAACCACACAACATTCCCCTGCATACTGGAGTTGGCCAGAAAAGAGGTGGTCAGAGCAGGACCTGAGTGAATCCCCAAACCCTACGAGCACAGACTCTGACCAGCTTGCACACAGGCTCATAGAGGCCCCTGGCAGATCCAGCACCTTTCCTTCCAGAAAGACATGCTTTTATTGCCTACCCTACACCTGACAATTGCAGATAGGGCATCTGTGTCCTCACAACTGGGCAGGCTCCTCAGAGGACCCTCCCAGGAAAGCAAGAGAGGCCTTCTTTGGTCAGGAGTCCTTTCCTATATCTGCATCAGAGCCCTCATCTGAATGGTTTTTCTCTACCCTCAGCCTAGGTCACCAACTTCTTCTAGGGCCCCTCTCAGGAACTGCCAGGTCCACCACACCTGTCTCTGACACATTGCTGAAGACCAGCTCCCTGGCCTTCTGAAGCTAAGCTGTACCTTCTACCCTCTCACCCTCAGCCTAATCCTCCTCCAGCCTCTGCAGGTTTGCCAGGCTCCAGGGGCCTGGTTCTTCCTGAATTGTCCCCTCTTTCCCTTTATCTTATTGTCTGTGCTGTGGTCTCTTCTCTCCCCCAAACTCTGCTCTCTGAACACACCACATTTTTCCAAGTCCCACAGCCAACCTGCCTCACCTGTGCCTCTCACCCCTCAAGCCTCCCTAGTCTCAGGCTGATGGTGACCAATCTTCCTGGGGTCACTTGGGCAACTCCTTCAGTATCCTCCTGAGCCTCCACCTCAAGCAGTTCTTTATGCTGCAGAGCAATGTCTAGCACAGGCCCCATCACAGGCCACCACAGTTGCTGAAAGGGACTGTGGAGGGGGGTTCTTGGGATGACATGGGGCCATTTAAAGCCAGAGTCATTAGGGATATTGCCCGGGCAGTTCTGTTGAGCATAGTCCTGAGGATAGAGTCAGGTTGGTTCCTGAGGCTCCGACCACTTTGATGTGCATCCATGGGTGGGCTGACAGCTGTCTGGATATAATGAATTTTTTTTTTTTTTTTTGACAGGGTCTCACTTTATAGTTCAGACTGGCCCTGAACTCATTATGTAGCTCAGGCTAGCCTTGAACTCACAGCAATCCCTGCCTCTGCCTCTGAGTGCTGGGATTACAGGCGTGAGCCACCACACCTGGCACTGTGATATGTGGTACCAGGTACCAAACTCAGGACCTTGCGCTTGCCAGGCAGATGCCAGAACCACTGAGCTAAACCCCCAGCCCATGGATCTAATGAATGTTTAACAGATCCAGTTATCATTAATAAGACACAGTGAACAAGCTCTCTATCACTTGTCAGTAAGCTCAGGATATGAAGCAGAATGAAGTCCCTTTCCATCTCCTAGAAAAATAAGGATATTCTGGGGCCTTGAGCTAGCCGTTGCCATGACAGCAGCCCATCTCGGCTCCTACCTGTCTGGCTATCCTGAGTGAAGAGAGACCTTGGCATGTCTTTTCTAGCCTACCTTGCTCCTGTCACCCCTCACTGTGCCGCAGCATTTTCTTCTGTGAAGGGAGACAACAGGACTTACCTCCCATGGCTACAGGGTTAAATGACAAAGCATAGGGTACCCCGCCAAAGCACTATCTGCAGTGTGTATTACCATACATACAGTGTAGCATTGCCATCAGCATGGCTCTGCTCTGCTCTGGATCAAAACAAACTGAGACCATGTCTGCTAGTGGCCCCTCTTTGTGCCTGGCTGTCACCTCCTTTCCACTTCCTCTTCTCTCCTATGGTACCCCCACTGACTCTTCCGAGGCCAAATCTACCAGGGACTCATTAGTGCTCTTGGACTTCAACTGTACCTACTGATGTCTCTCCTAGGTCCAACCCCAGGCTCATAGATTCAATTATATTCTTGCACCTGGGCTCCTCTGGCTGCCCTTACACTTGGGCTCTAGGCTCAGCCTTTCTCTCCATCTGGTCACTTTGGTCTGGCCAGACCTCTTTCCTGGTCCTGACCCTGAAGCCAAGAAGAGCTGCTCCTGGGTGGGCATTGTTAACCACCCACGGGGCGCCTCACTTCTTCCCATGCTCATGCCATTAGGCTGGACGGAGAGCTGTTCCCATACACCCGATACCTTCACCATGACTGTGACCTGCCTCCTTCCCCATAGGACTAGGTGGTCACAAAAGGTCAAGATAAGTTTCTCAGATGAACAAAAAGGGAAGCACAGGAAGAAACCACCTACAGACTGATGCACATAAGGACTGCACACAGGCAAGATGGAGCTTATGATGGCAGGCACAACCTGCGTGAGTCTTTAGGATGCCTTCCTCAAGTGTACTTGGCCAAAGAGGAAGGTGAGGCACACGGAGGCCCCTTGACAATAACACTGCAAGTAAACGGCAGAACAGCCATTCGGTCCCCCTATCTTCTAGTCTTTGCCCACACACACCCCTCACAAATGCAAGGGGTAGAAGGGGCGAGCATGAGCCCTGGGCCTCCAGTAGGTCACCTACGGGGGCCCTGCAATGCCTGCCAACTCAGTTCTCCATGACAGCTCCTGCTGGGCCTGAGTACTCTGCAACACTGGAGGCGGCATCAGCTTTTTATAGCCACCATTTGCGATGGGTATATTTAACTTCCCTCCTGGTCTCAGGGGGTTGGGAGATACAGCAGATGTCCCAAGCCCTACTTGTGTTCAGGTATGAGGGTCTCTGTGTGCAGTGTCCACAGCATGCAAGAGATGGCTGGAGATTGGGCCAGGGAGCCATGTGTGTGGCCAGGGCAGGCAGTGTGTGTCAGAGACAGGGAGTGCTTGAAAGCCTTGTAGGCTCTAGAAAAAAGCTGAGGATATTGAAAGAGGGTGGTATCCCTTCACCTGAGCCAAAATGGCACCACACCTTTTGCCCACAGGTTATGGACAGTCGATACCTAGCTCCAGGTCTTAACCAAGCCCCAGCCCAGAACAGATTGGCCTCCTCTTCATAGTCTATATCACTGGGAGGGCTTGGGCCCCTTGCAGAAAGATGTGAGGCCTTCTGGGCATAGAGGCCCATGTCTGTAATTCCAGCACTTAGAGACTGAGGCAAGAGGATAGCTGCAGATTCCAGGCCAACCTGGAAAACAGTGAGCTTGAGGCCAGCCTGAATTACATAGTGAGAACATCTCAAAAAAAAAAAAATTAATTAGGGCCAGGAATATAGCTCAGTGGTTCCGGTGCCTGTCTTACAAGCACAAGGACCCAGGTTCGATCCCTGGTAACCACGTAACAGTACTGGGCGTGGAGACTCACCCCAGCAGCAACCAGTACCACATACCACAGTGCCTGGGGTGGTGGCTCACGCCTGTAATCCCAGCACTCGGGAGGCAGAGGCAGGAGGATTGCTGTGATGTGAGTTTGAGGCTGAGCTCAGGGCCAGCCTGAACCACAAAGCAAGACCCTGTCTCAAAAAACCTTAAAAAAAAAAAAATTAATTAAAAAAGTGAGGAGTATCCTGGGCCACATCAGGAGAGGGGCAGCAATCTAAGACAAGCTGACTGTTCACATAATTACATACTCTGCCAGTTGCTGGTTCCTGTAGCTCTTGCAAATTCCTCAAGTCATACACACCAAACAGCAGACATGCTCCCCTGACCAAAAGGGCTCTTGTGTGTCAGGAGTGGGGACGACAACCCCTCCTCAAAAACTCCTCTCTCCACACTGGCAGGGCCTGGCAGGCTGAGACCTTTACAGTCTCATGGGGGCAGCCTGAAGAGCAGCCCTGCCACATCCTCTGGCCACCCTACCACACACTGCCAAGCGCCAGGAAGTGATGCAGATTATGTAAGCTAGGGTGTATTCTGGGAGAAGCCAGAGACCTATCCCTAATGTGGGACCCACAGCCCCTACCACAAGATTTTCTCAAACTGTTATCCCCACCTATGTCTTGGTCAGGACAAAGCCACAGCCCTAACTTATTGGTAGACAGTTCTAGACTTGTGAGGTTTGTGGACCTGGACAGTACCCTCCCTACACAAAACTCAGAGATGAGGAGGAACTGAGAGTCAACCTGGAGCTTCTGCCCCATGCTGAAGGACCAGGCTGCATGAGGGGCTATGGGGTCACCCCTTATCCTCAGAGTCTACACCAGCTTACTCTCCCTGACATCAGAATAATTATAGATGCCAACACATTAGCACCTCGTTGGGAGGCTCATGCACATACCACAAAGCAGTCAGAAAGGTCAGCAACCCCCCTTCATCACTCGTACCTCACCATTCCAGCCTGTACAGACGCAAGCCCTCTAGGGCTCCCTCTAACAGCTGTCTCTGGTCCAGCTGAGCCCCACCCCACCCCCACCAGTCTTTGTGTTTCTGTTTCTACCTGCTGTCCAGCCTTACCCCTTCCTCAATCAAGAAAAGGACACACGAGAGGAAGCCCCACCATGGCCAGATTTGGACCCCACTGCTGCAGTACCCCACAGCCGCTGTCTGATATCACCTCACCATAGCAAGCTTCTGCACTTTTCCCACTACTGAGGCTGAGGCCCACAGAAGTTAGCACCTTGCTCATGTACACTGGCCAGCAGCTGAGACAGAGCTCCAGGGACTGCCCACCCTATGAACGCTCCAAACGCTCTTAGAGTACCACACTTCAACACAGCCCCAACCCCAGAGGTCCTGCCCACTGGGTGCCCAACTCACCATCAGGAGGCATCAGAGGGGCTGGCGTAAAGTGGGTGCCAAGTTTGTCTGCAAAAGATAAATCTCCAAGTTAGACCCTCTACAGTCTCCTCATCCCACTCCTCTACCCCACTCCATTTCACCCCCTCCCCAGAGATCCAGGATAGGAAGTTGAGGTGCACAACTCTGACTCAGACTAGCTGAGGCCTTGGAGGACAAAGACAGAAGCCCATGTCTGTCTCCGCCCCACCAGTAGCATGGTCCCAACCTGGTACCGGTTTGGGTGCAGCAAGAATCAAGCAGCCATCAGCTTCCCCTGAGGTATCCTGCCCCCGGCCCTATCCCACACCACCCCATTCCCCATGCACATACCCCTGCCCAACAGGAGAGAAAGTTGTTTCTGCCCCACAGGATGAGGCTCACCCCTGCCAGGGGCCCAAGGAGTAACAAGAGGCACAGATGGCCCATCCTACACAAGCCATGCCACGACCCCTGGCTGTGCTGATGAGTGGCCCTGCCTGTCCTGGAACCTTTGGCAGCTGAAGCAGGACTTGGGCTAGCAAAAACAGGACACCCGCCCAGCCACACCCAGCGGCCACGTACAGTTGCTGAGGAACAGCAGCACAGCAAAGCCTAGTGTGGAGGTGGCCAGCAGGATGAGGCAGGCGTTGCAGGGGACCATGAAGTATCGCACCAGCAGAGAGACACCGGGCTGCAGCCCGGAACGGCGCTCCAGCAGCAAGGGTGGCATGGCCCAGCTCCGCCCGCTCTGCTCTAAGTGTGGGTCCTCACGGAGCACCCTTAGGCCTCTCAGGGGCTACTCCACCCATGCTGGCTCCCCGGCAGCGCACAACAGCATCACTCTGAAAGTTCCGCCCCAGCCACAGCCTGCGGGAGCTCCAGGCCCTCTTCAGCCCGCCAGACGCATCCGAGAGGTGTGTAGAATTATCCGTAAGTAGATATTCCCAAGGCGGCTCAGAGACGGAAGATGATGCAGGGCCAGCCCATCCCTGCCAGCTGCCACCAGCAGTCTCAGTCCTCCGACCCCGACAGAGCTCAGCACGCTATGGCAGCGGCAGGACCCGGGCGCAGGGCCTGGCGGCGCGCGCCTGGGTGAGCGGGAGCGCGGTGGAGCGCGGGAGGAGCGCGGGAGGAGCGGCGCGCAGAGAATAAAGAGCGGCTACCGCTACAGCGGCACCCCCGCCCAGCAGCAGCTTCCTCACCCTCCCAGGCCGGTGGTGAGTGAGGGGCCGTGGTGCTGAGGCAGGGCGGGGAGCACAGACAAAGAAAGGCGCCTCGAGGGGACCTCGGCGCCCGCTGGGAGTTGAGTTCTGAGGCAAAGGATGGGCGGAAGAGGGAGAGGCCAAGATCGAGGACCCAGTGACACAAAAAGGACAGGGCTGGGAGGGGCGACAGGGCGGCGTAGGAATTGGAGTCTGGGGCTGGAGCCACGCTGGGCTGGAGGGTGGCAGGTATGAGTCGATGGCGGGGCTGCCCATGGGCTGCAGCGGGGGCCAGGGGTCCTGACTCATCCTCCAGCTGGGCTAGGGCCAGGCGGGACTGAGGGGGTCTGTGTCACCATGGGGGCTCAGGATTGCATGAAAGAATGGGTTCAGGGGGTTCTGGATTTGGTCTGCAGGTCTGCATTTGTCACTGTGTGCCTATCAGTATTTCAACTGCTGCTGGCCCCACCCTGCTTCCTGGAATCCCCAGGTGAGGTGCAAGGGTCCCAGATTTAGTACAAGCTGCTGAGTGGGAGCACGGTGATGGGTTCAGAAATCGCCTCAACCACCTTCGCCAACACTTGGAACAGCCCATACACCCTTCTACTGCCTTCCAGCGGTGAGAAAACATGCAAATAAGCCACATGCAAATAAATGCCAGAACTTCACACACGTCCTCGTGCGTAGTGCGCCCCCCTGAGGCCAAGCCAGGAACTCGGAGTTGTGACGCCTCCGCGGGCCTGCATTGAGTCAGGGTGAGGTCACCCCGTCGCCTGGCCTCTGCACAGATAGCTCCATGCAACCTTGAGGACTCTGTTCCACCTCTACTCTCACCAACAGTCACGTCCATCCTTCGTGACAGGAGTCGCCCACATGATAATATCCACATCCGACATCTTCAACTCCCTACTTTACCCATTACGGGCAATCATTCATTTTCTTCGCATCCCCTCTCTTGCCCTGTACTAATGACTGGACCTGGGGCTTTTACGCCAAACTAAATCTTCAATCCCCAACTCGTTTATTTTGAGATGCAGTCTAACCAAATCACTAAGTTGCACAGGCTGCACTGGACCTTGTGATCCTCCTACCTCAGTTGCCCAGAGTACAGGGATTGCAGGATTGTGCCACCACTCCCAGCTCCACTGTCACTCTTCAGAGACCTCAGTGCCACCACATCTCCCACTGGCCCTGCTCACACCCGACTGTGTGCCTCTCCTACTCAGGAATGGCATTTCCTCCCTACACATGGGGTCTTCCCTCCTCTAGGAAAGGCCAAACCCTTCCGGGACTCCTCTGGACAGCAGGCAATATCCTGACGGCAGTTGAAGTCAAGTTCACAGCCACCACACCAGGGACACTCATCGTACAGTCACATTCTGGCCTCCTCTCAGTCAGGAAGCACTGACTACACCCCTGCCCTGAAATCCCTAGCTAGGTCTGTGGGGTTCCAGTCTCCTACACACGAGGCACAAATGCCACTACGGCCGCTCGTTGACCTTCCCAAAGTCCCTCCATGCCCCAGGCTGCCCCTACCCTACCCTGGCAACTCTTCCAACCCAGCTTCCCTACACCTCATCAATCCCACCTCAATCAGTAGACCAGGTAAGGTGTGCCACTCCCACATTGGAGTTGCCCCTGTCCCACACAGGTTAGAAGTAGAAATCCCCAAGGACGGCTCACATTAGTGTTACAGATCTTCCCATTTCTTGTGGCCCCCAAACCCACTGTTTTAATGAAACTTTGCAGAAATCCAAACTGATTTTGGGTCTCTCTCAAGCCACCTTCTCCTCAGGGAGCCCCTTCCCCCAGTCACCTCCACTGGACCTTGACATTGCCGGAAGCACATTGATAGTTTCCTGGCATGCAGTACCCAGGGCAGGGTGTGAGATTTTAATCTTTCAGGGTGGAGATTGGCCTAGAGTGGAGAGAGCAAGGACGTGGTGTGAGGAGCTCAGTACAACTCGTGCACATTTTTCCATTTGCCTCTTACTGTTGGATGAAGTGCCAGAACCAAGCCCAGGCAATGCCCAGCAGGTTACACACTTGCACACTGCTATGTGCTGCTGCCACCTGCAGTCCCGAGTATCCTGGGTGAACTCTGTGGGATTCCAGGAAACAGTGTAGAAGGGGTGGGTCTGAGTAAGAGTGGGAGCAGCTAGCAAAGGCTGATAGACAGGAGAGACCCACAGGAGGTACTGGACGCTGTCTGGGTTGTTTGCCCCCCTAAGCAAAGACCCTAGGATCTGCCACTAAAGGGGTCCCAACAGGCATTCTTCTAGATGTTCACATGGGAGTGTGGGCCTGGCTCAGACTAGCACTGGTAATGGTCTCTGGGTAGGGTGGGGGGCAACCAGACAGGCAGCCTGACCCTACCAGGCCTCTGATAGGGCCGGATACTTTCCAAAGACAAAGAGCCATTGAAGCCTTGGCTCAGTGGGGAGGGGAGCTCAGGCTACTGCAGCTATTTTGGGACCTTCAGACAAAATCATTCAGCCTTGACCAGCCCACGCAGGCTTATACTCCAGAATGAGCAGGATACTCTGAACCAGAAGCCAGCCCCATGGACTCCGCTCATACCCTCCCTCCCCCAGCAATAGGCAATTAACAGCTGTCACACACAAAGCATCCCAGCTTTCCCAGCACATAGATGCACTTGCTGAATGTCCGTAGCATGGGTGCCACACATCGCCCTCAACCCAACTTCGCCTCCAGGTACACATTTGGGGGTAACCCCATCCCTTGCTCTCCCTTTGAATACCAGGGCTGTGCTCTGGAAGCTGGGGGATGGGCCCAGAGGGAGGGGAGAGTCCAGCACACTAGCAACTCATCCCTCATTCACATGCAGATTGACTCCTCCACGCTGCTCTCCAGAAAGGAGGGTGTGTGGTGGAGTAGGGTTTCTGGGAACCCTTACAGTGTGCAAGCGCTGCCCTCCAGTTCAGGGCCCTGGCAAGCCATCACCTGCAGGCGTACCATGTCATCTGACCTGTGGTAACCTCCTCATCCATAAGGATCTTGGGACATGCTGCTCAATAAGGAAATGAGCCACCTTGGCATCAGGCATGCACAAGCTCCTGTCCTGAGCAGTGCACAGGTGTGTGGCTGCCGCTGTGCAGGTGGGGCAGCGTCTCCCATCCCATGGCCTTTCGGTGTTCAGTCTCAGCCTGCACCCTCCCCATCCCTTCAGTCTTGGCAGACAACGGTTGTTTCAGGACAGGACGTCACTGCTGGGTGGTGGCCAGCTCCTGAGACAGAGGCCGCTCTGGGTATTTCTCTGGCCAGTGTCAGGCTGTAGGCCCCAGGTCACTCTCTTGCTTCAGGCGAAGCCAAGAGATGTCTGTCTACCAACAACTTGGCCCTTGTCTGTGACAGACTGCTGATCAGGTAGAGGGATTAAATGAAAATCTGGGGACACAGCAGGGCTGACTGTCTTACTCCCTTCTCTCAGTACTCAGTAGGCTGAGCCCTACCAACTAACTCCTCTTCATCACCAACCAGCCTGTCTGTACCTCCTTGGGCGGGACTCAGTGACCCCAGTAGGCCCTAGGGAAGATACACTGTAGCATTCCAAATCCAGTCCTGTGAGGGGGCAGGCAGGTGGTGTAGCCTCTTGGGGGACATTGGCGCACAGACTAGTGAGTAGAGGAGGCTTCCATAGATCATAATACAACTACTGAAAGCCAAGTAGGGAACAACTTCGAGAAGCTTCCAGGCCACGGAAGGCCAGCACAGACCCGGGGAGAGGGACAAGAGGATGGCAACAACCTGCAGGGCAAACTCTCAGGCTTTAGGACTTGGAGAGCTCCACCCTGGTCTGGCCATCTGCCATGACCACCAGGAGGTGCAGAGACAGGGTGGAGGGCCTGATACACTCTGCCCCTCCCTTCTCAGCTCAGCCAGAAAAACCTATCTCCAGGCAGACAGGCAAGGCTAGTAGAGGCAGGGCAGTGCTCAGGTTTGATCAGTGCCTCGTGAATTAGGAGAGCCTCGTGTCCCTGCTCAGAGTCTAGCCATGCTGGGTAAGGGTGCACCAGACATGGGAGAGGGGTGGGCACAACAGCATCACCCAGCACCAAAGGGCCAGGTTCTAGGGGATTTCTCTGGAGGTGCTGGCCAGGTGGGCACCAGGATGAACAGGAAAGGCAGAGAAGAACAAAGGACCAGAGGTGCTGGAAAGAAGAGCAGAGGCTGACCTTTAGGAGAGGCAAGGTGCTGGGGGGCTAGCTCAGAGCTGAGCCAGGGGCTCCCTCCCATGCCCACGGCTCCCGAGCTCAGCTGAAGTCTCTGGTTGAGGTGGCAAGAATTCCTCACACCTGTGCTTTACTGCCCTGCCAAAAACATATCTCTTTCCCTCCCTCCAGCCCAGTGTATTCCCCCGCCCCATGCCTAGGGGCCAAGGGTGTGGCAGAGGCCTTGCAGGGCCAAGGGTTCCATCCCTCCCTGATGCCTAGCTGCCCTACCTCTGGGGAGGGACAGGTGATTTGCATCAGCCTTAGGTCTGACAGGCATGTAAGGGATAATGGGCCTGATGAGGCTGGGGTGTTGGTGCATACCTATAAGGCTGAGGCAGGAGTAACATCACTGAGTTTGAGGCCAGCCTGGACTACACAGCAAGACCCTGTCTCAGAAAAAGAAATGGGAGGGCCGGGGAGTTAGCTCAGTGGTTCC